>BQNB010023175.1:0-62120 GCA_026074375.1 Tanacetum coccineum | reverse complement strand
AATCATAACTTTTTTTTACGTTTATACGTTTTTTGGACGTTTTCATCTGTTTTTTATGTTTTCGTCAAATTTTTTACGTTTTCGTCCGTTTTCGTCAGATTTCTTACGTTTTCGTCTATTTTTTTACGTTTTCGTCCGATTTCTTACGATTTCGTCCGTTTTTTTATGTTTTCGTCATATTTCTTACGTTTTCGCCCCTTTTTACGTTTTCGTCCGATTACTTACGTTTTCGTCTGTTTGTTTACGTTTTCGTCTGATTTCTTACGTTTTCGTCTTTTTTTTTTACGTTTTCGTCTGATTTCTTACGTCTTTTGTCTGTTTTTTTACGTTTTCGTCTGATTTCTTACGTTTTCGCCCAATTTCTTACTTTTTCGCCCCTTTTTTTTACGTTTTTGTCAGATTTCTTACGTTTTCGTCTGTTTTTTTACGTTTTCGTCTGATTTATTACTTTTTCGTCTCTTTTTTTTGTTTTCGTCCGATTTCTTACGTTTTCGTCCGATTTCTTACGTTTTCGTCAGATTTCTTACGTTTTTGTCAGATTTCTTACGTTTTCGTCCGTTTTTTACGTTTTCGTCCGTTTTTTTCGTTTTTGTCCGTTTTTCTTACGTTTTCGTCTGATTTATTATGTTTTCGTCTCTTTTTTTCATTTTCGTTCAATTTCATACGTTTTCGTCCGATTTCTTACGTTTTCGCCTATCTTTTTACGTTTTTTTGTCAGATTTCATACGTTTTCGTCTGTTTTTTTACGTTTTCGTCCGATTTCTCACGTTTTTGACCGATTTCTTAAGTTTTCGTCCAATTTATTACGTTTTCGTTCAAATTCTTACATTTTATACGTCTTTATTCGTTTTCAGAAAAAGACAAAAACAAAAAAAAACATACGAAAATGGATGGAAACGTAAGAAAACAGTCGAGAACGTACGAAAACGAAAGAAAACAGACGTAAATGTAAAAAAATAGACGAAAACGTAAGAAAACAAACGAAAACGTAAGAAATCGGACGAAAACGTAAAAAATGGACGAAAACGTAAGAAAACAAACGAAAACGTAACAAAACAGAGGAAAACGTAAGAAAACGGTCAAAAACGTAAAAAACCGTATGCAAACGTAAAAAAAACTGACGAAAACGTAAGAAATCGGACAAAAAAGTAAAAAAATGTACGGATAAAAACGTAAAAAAACGTATGCAAACGTAAAAAAACTGACGTAAACGTAAAAAAAGGGACAAAAACATTAAAAACGGATGAAAACGTAAAAAACGGACAAAAACGTAGACGAAAGCGTAAGAAAACGAACGAAAACGTAAGAAATAACGTAAAGAATCGGACGAAAACGTAACAAAACGGACGAAAATGCTAGAAAATGATCGAAAACATATGCAAACGTAAAAAAAACTAACGAAAACGTAAGAAATCGAACTAAAACGTAAGAAATCAGACGAAAACGTAAAAAAATGAACGAAAACGAACGAAAACGTAAGAAATCGAACGAAAACGTAAAAAATGGACGAAAACGTAAGAAAACGTAACAAAAAAGAAGAAAACGGTCAAAAAAGTAAAAAACATATGCAAACGTAAAAAAACTGACGAAGACGTAAGAAATCGGACGAAAACGTAAGAAATCGGACAAAAACATAAAAAACGGACGAAAACGTAAGAAAACGGACAAAAACGTAAGAAATCGGACGAAAACGTAAAAAACCGGACGTAAACGTAAGAAAACGGACGAAAACACGAAAACGGTCGAAAACGTAAAAAAACGTATGCAAACGTAAAAAAATGACGAAAACGTAAGAAATCGGACGAAAACGTAAGAAATCGGACAAAAACATAAAAAAACGGACGAAAGCGTAAAAAAGGACGAAAACGTAAAAAAACGGACGAAAACGTAAAAAATAGACTAAAACGTAAAAAATACGTACGAAAACGTTAAAAAACGGTCGAAAACGTAAAAACCCTATGAAAATGGTCAAAAACGTAAAAACCGTATGAAAACGTAAAAAAACGGACGAAAAAGTAAAAAATCGGTCGAAAACGTAAAAAACGTAAAAAAAACTGACGCGTAAAAAACGTAAAAAAAGGTAAAAAACGGACGAAGATGTAAGAAATCGGACGAAAACGTAAGAAATTTGACGAAAACTTAAGAAATTTGACGAAAACGTAAAAAACGGATGAAAACGTAAAAAAAGGCCGAAAACGTAAAAAAACGGAGGACAACGTAAAAAAGCCTACGAAAACGTATAAAGCATTCAGAAATGTTTGAAAACACCATAATTTAGTAGGTCGACCCAACCCAAACCGTTAGACCCATGACCCGTTAGACCCATTTTTAAAACATGACATGTTTGACCCATTGACCCATTAAACCCATAACCCATTTGACCCGTGACCCAAACCACCCCAACCCAACCCATTTGCCACCTCTAGTTTTTATTTTGAGAAGATTGAGAAGGTTTTCAAAAATGATAGATTTTTAACTTTGATTCAAGTTTTTCAAGCGTAAAACTCATTTTAATGTGATTATAATTCAAAATGTGTAAAAAAATTCGAATCAATGTTAAAAAATCTTTCGTTTTTGCAATATAAGTAAAATACTGAATCTTCTATACAAATTTAAGGAATCATTATCATAACTCGATTTTAATAATGATTTGTGAATCAAATTTGTGATTTATAGCTTTGATTCATTATTAAATGATGTTTACTTGTGAATAAAATCAAAAAATATGAATCAATTTGCTCAAACGCAGATTTCTCAATCTTCTCAAAAAAAACCTTCTCAACGAAACCAGAGCCTATATATATATATATATACTTAGTATTGCGAAATATTTATATCGAGTCAAACTGTTGCAACCACAACACAATCAATAATGCTACATTCCTTACGAAACAATAATACAAATACTTTTGAAAAACCCTTATGCATTATCATGTTTTCCCATGATATTATTCCTAAATCGAAACCTTTATTATTTAGGTCGTGACCGGGTACCGTCGTGCTATACCGTGTGATCATTCTTCTAGTTTTCCACTACATCACTTCACTTCACCAATTAAGGTGAGTTCGTAGCCCGCGTTTTACCGTTTTACATTACTACTTTTAGGGTGAAAGCATTGCTTGTTTTTAAACCTTGGACATAATTTTGCTTGAATTACTTTTACTTGTTTACATGTTGCCTAAGTAGCGATAACCCACCATGGCCCACTATCATGAACCGTTAGTTACCTTGTGTAGGCGTGAGTGTTATAAATAGATCTATTTGGGATTGACATCCCCGTTCGGGTAAGTAGCGCTTACTAGTTCGAGAGACGAACTAACGAACGTATACCATGTTGGAATGCGGATGTTTCAGGTTGAACATCTACCTAGGCAGTTACTATCTTAATATGTCTTAAATTGACTGGCATACAAACTGTCGTAGCCTCGGTGTCATGAGCTTAGACTAACGTAAATGCTTTTGTGATTGTTGTATGTGTTATAACAGTAATGCTTTTTAAACATTGTGTCCATACTTATGATATAACCAAACTTGCGAATTCACCAACTTTATGTTGACATTTTTAAGCATGTTTTCAAGTGCTTGACTTTGGACTCTTACTTGACTTTGCTGCCTGCTATTTGACTACACTTTCCAAGATTTATCTATTAGCATACTCATTGTTGTTTTGAAACATTTATATGCTTCCGCTACAATTTACTTATGCTTCTGCAAATCTTTTAATTATGCTATGAAATGATGTAAGACTTATTTATATTTCAAATCAATGTAATGAGTATGAATGTCTTTTCAAAGTGCCCTATTAGAGGTTGTTCCCTTGACCCTGTGTGATGTATATTATGACGTCACGCCCTCGGACACATATTCCGACTAGACCCGGTTTAGGGGTGTGACAGATTTGTATCCAGGGCCAAGGTTATAGAGAACCAAGTAGTATTTACTAGGTTTGTTTTATAACCAGTATGTGATCCTACGTGTTTTTACTTGCTTACGTGTATAACTACTAGTGATATATATATATATATATATATAAGCATTTTATTACCATAATTATACTTACATTTCATTTTGCCATATCATATTTTACATTACATTTATTCTTATTCACCATACGCATCCTGTATGGTTCATATAAAGGGATTTATATAAACTTTTGCTTGTGCAGAGTATGGCAGCCGAAGTCATTGCTATTTCTTTTGACGCATTACAGGAGAGCGTGGGATCTGTTGTTTCGCGAGTTATTCTTTTTGGCACTATTCCTACAAAGATCCCTATTGTTCAAGATATACCTACTGATCTACCTATAGCACCAAAGTTACCTGTGGTTTCACCTTTCTTATGTTCAGATGACTTTAAGTCGGACTCTGAGTCTGAGCCAGCTGATGAGTTACCTGAGAGACATGTATCACTTAGACAGCTTCATCAAACTGCTATATAAACCCATCATACTCACACCACTCCACCTAGTTTTTAGCTTTTAGATTTTTAGATAAAATTGTAACTTTAGCTTATTAAGTTTTTAGCTTATAAAATTTCTCTTTCAAGTCAATGTAATTCAGCTTTAATGTTTTGTAATGAATTTTCTAGTTTAATTAAATCAAGTTTTCCTTTAATATAAATGTCATAAGACTCTCACAAGCTTGTAGGTGTTTGTGTAATGTTTGATTAGGCTCTTATAAAGCTCTCACAAGTCCTCTAAGCTTGTATTGAGCGCAATTGATCATTTATCTACTTGAACATCTAAAACCAGCTTAATTCCTTGACTTAATGAATTTTGAGCTTATGAAGGGAAGCTAGCAAAGGATAGCATCCATGGGACTATTACTACTTGCTGGCTTATTTTTAAAATAATCAGGGCTAGTAGACAAGCTCTTGTAGCCTTAAAGCTTTTGATTAGCTAAAGCTTATTGTAAATCTCATTTCAAATTATGTTTTTAAATACTTAGTGTAGTGTTGCTTATTTGCTTATCAATTGCTTAATCTGCTATCTATTGCTTATTTGTGGCTTTATATTGTCTTATTATGCTTCTTAGGTTTATTCTTTTAATCTGTTTTTTAGCTATATAATATAGATCTAGTGTTTCAAATCTGTCATAAAATAAACTAAAAAACCAAAAATAATTAGCTTAAGCTTGTAGGATTCTTTGATTCTTGCTAATTGATCTTGATTTATGTTTTATCAACTTGTTATACAGCTATTTGATATCTGTTACTTAGGTTTTTGCTAGCTAATTTTAAAAACTTCCCTAAGTTTACATGGATTATGCATTAGTTTAAAGGAGGTGTTTGATTAATGCAATTAGACCTCAAAAGCCAAATTAAAGCTAGAGTTCATTATTGAACCAGTTTTAAATTCATTAAAAATCAGTAGTAAAAGAATTTCAGAAGGTTAGATTTCAAAAATTAAAAACAAATTAAGGCTAAATCTCTTTGTTTTTGCACCAGGGGAATTTTTCCTTTTCTAAGATTGTTAAAAAATTGACCCAAGCCTCCTTGAGCTTGGATTTTGTTTGTGTTGTGATTAAAACACACTCCTTTGAGTGTGTCCATAGCAGGGAGTTAACCACTAAGGAGTGACCTGCATATTGGATTTGCCATATTCATTCACAGTGCATCAGATATGTAGAAACGTGCGTGTCCAACTGCAGTCCCTTTTTGATCATATTTAAGCTAGTTTAAATAGGTTTTAGTTGATAAAATTCAGTTAGCTTATAGTTTACATATAGGGAATGATAGATTAAAACTTGTTTTTATATTTCTAGTTTATTTTCAAAGGTAGATTTTGCTTTTAAAGTTCATAAAAATCTCTAAAAAAAATAAAAAAAAAAACAGTAGCCCGTTATCCTAGTTTTTTTAAATCTAAATTTTTAGCGTATAGATTTAGTTTTTATGTTGAACTTATAACATTATATGTAGTTGGTTAAGTTTTCAAAAGCTCAGGTGTCCATTATAAGCTTATTGTCCATTTTAGCTTAAAATTTGTTTTTGAACTTAAAGTCTTTCAACAGAGTTCGCCATTTAGATTAGTTAAATTCAGTAGCTTTTAGTGTTATAGGTTAAATTACTTATCAAAAGTAGCATCTACATATCAAGAGCTTTCTAAAACAAGTTGGTTTTAATTGTTCTTATTTAGTCTAGTGCTTTATTTAATGTGTTTTAGACTTATTAGTTCTCAAAAGCCACTTTCTGTAAACAGCAACTTCAAAAGCCTTTTGAGAGCTTATATTTGGGTTTCAGCTTATAGTTTCTTTATTAAAGTAGCTTAAAATGTTGTCATCTACAACTTTGTTCTTTAAGTTTTCAAAAATAAAAAATTGAAAAAAGGGTGTATATCCAGTCTTGAACCCGTGACCTCTAACACACAACACCAATGCTTTAACCTCTTGCTACAATAGCTCATCTGTCATCCTCCCTTTTCATTAATTAATATACACGTTTTCTTTTCTTTTAGTAATTTTCCTGAATTTTTGAAAATTTCCATTTGTAGTTATTTCTAGGATTTTACTTATGGGTTTAAATTTTCGAAAATCATTAAAAATACAAAAATAACTTATTAAAAATTGAATAAAATAGTTTTTAGTATAATTAATTACTTTTTAGTTTTTCATCCAAAAAATCATTTTTACACCCTTTCTAGATTATAATTTTTCATTTTTAAGTTTTAATTTATTTTAAAAATTGATTTTTATTATAAAAAAAAATAGTTAAAAATAGAACTTGTGAATTTTTATCATTCCTAAGATTTTTTCTAAAGCTTAAAATCAATTTTTTATATCTTTTAGGATTAATTTGTTTAATCATTTTTTATAATTTTTTGGATTTTAAATAGATTAAATTAGTTTTTAATTCAAAATAAATTTAAAAATAATCAAAAAAAATAATTTTCTTTTTCTCAAAATTTTCTTTTATCTTAAATTAGGTTTAGAAATTTAGTTTGCATTTTTTAGGATTAATATGCCTTAGTTGCTCATTTTATCGCCTGCATCGTTTTGACTTGTTCCCGGTAAATTTGTTCTAGTACATTAAATGCATTTACTTGCTTATTTTATTTGTCGTCTTATTTAGTAGATATAGATAATCAAATCAATCTTCGAACCCATTCAAATCATTGTCCGAGCATCAAACGTGGATTCAATTTCATAAATCATTGGGGGAAACGACCCGGGGAATCATACTTCCCGGTTAATATACGTATTATATTATATTATATATATTTTGAAGATTTTCCTTTTCACCTTTGTCCTCAAGGGTGATCTGGTAATTTTCCATCGTATTATACTTTTTATAATTTTAACGTATATTAAAGATTCTGACAAATCCAATAACGAAGACCCGCGAATACACCCAACTTTATTGACATTTTTAAGCATGTTTCAGGTGCTTGACTTGGACTCTTACGTAATTTGCTGTGTGGAGTATCCTGCTATAGACTACACTTTCTAAGATTTATCTATTATCATACCCATTGCTTGTTTTTAAACATTAGTGATGCTTCCGCAACAATTTACTTATGCATTCGCAAAGAACTCTTTGAATTATGCTCGGAAAATGATGGTAAGACATATTTAAATTCAAATCAAAAGTATGAGTATGAATGTCTTTTCAAAACACCATATTTGAGGTCGTTCCCTTGATCTTATGTGATGTATATTATGACGCCACGCCCTCGGATACTTATTCCGACTATACCCGGTTTGGGGGTGTGACATGTTGGTATCCAGAGCCAACAGAACCAAGTAGTATATACTAGGTCTGGTCTATAACCAGTATGTGATCCTACGTGTTTTTACTTGCTTACGTGTATAATTACTAGCGATATATATAAGTAGTGGTTATAGTATATTACCATAATTACACTTACATTTCATTTTGCCATATCATATTTTACATTACGGTTATTCTTTATTTACCATAAAACGCATCTGCATAGGTTTCCATAAAAAGAGATTTAATATAAACTTTATGCGTTGTGTATTATGCAGCCAACCATTTCCTATTTCTTCGACGCATCATAGGAAGCGTGGGGATCATTGTTGTTACACGAGTTATTCTTTTCGGATATTCCTACAATAGATCCTTTATTGTTCTAGAATACCTACGAATCTACCGTTACAGCACCAGAGTACTGCGGTTTCACCTTCTATGTTCGGAATGACTCCGAGTTGACCCTGAGTCCGAGCTAGTTGAGAGTAACCTAAGAACACTTATCACTAGACTTTATGATGATCGGTGGTTATCTAAGTGGGAGAACAGGGTTAGATGTTTGTCCAACATCGCCATCAGGATCGTCATTACCCGATACTACTGTTCCATCTGCAGAGATTTCAGTTGCCCCTATTCCACCAACACCGTCTACAAAGATTGCTACTGCACCACCTGCTTGTGACACAATTACTCTAGTCATTACCGCTTCACCGACCGTTCATAGTCGTATACGGACGACCACAAGGAAGAGTACATTAGGATTACGACCCATGATGACACTAGCACGTAGTGCGGCTCTTCGTAGGGCCCGTCGGGCAGCACTTTCATCTGAGACATCATCATCCGGTACTTCATCCGGTTCTTCATCGGATTCAGCGTCACATACTTCATAGAGTTCTTTTACTGCTTCTCTACAGGGTACACAGATTTCACCAGAGGATCATTCACATCATTCTTCAGAGGCTGCTTGCTCTCCATCTGGGCTATTGACCCGTAAGAGGCCATTGTGCTTAGACTATGCTACATCTACATCTTCTTCATTTGCTGGACCCTCTCGGAAGAGGAGTCGGTCTTCAGCAACATCCATTCCATCTACAGTTCACACTGCACGAGCCCTATCACCGGCTCGAGCTGACCTCCTACCACCTCACAAGAGGTATAGGGGTACATCAGCTATGCATTCATATGAGTCTAGTGATGAGGGTAGCCTAGAGACGCATGCAGAGTCGGACATGGATTCAGATATTCTAGTAGACATTGAGGCCGAGACTGCGGCTGCTGCTATGACAGCTGTTGCGATAGTTGATGGGTTAGGTATTGAGCCAGATATGGAAGTGTTTGAGACTGGTTTTGAGCTAGGGTTGGCAGTTGTTGAGTCGGAGAGTAAGCCAGAGGAAGCAGAGGCTGATGATGAGGCTAATGCCAAGATACAGCTAGAGGGTACCATAGAGATTAGGGTCGATGTTACTACTGGGATTGATATCCCAAATGACCTGCCCATGCTAGACACTATTGAGCGACTAGAGCAGGTTAAGGAGAGTGTTCAGGGTATGTTTGGGCACATGTTAGTGATACCTCTCCAAAGAATAGAGGATATTGAGGCAGGACAGACAGAACAGCAGGCTAGGAACATGATTGCTGATGGTGAGAGGTCTAGCTTGTTAGAGCGTGTTGTAGCCTTAAAGAGCAGCAACACGAGGCTTCAAGACGCTCTAGGTATTGAGAGGGTGAGAGCTGACAGTTTACAGCGACGCTTGGGCTATGTGGAGGATGAGTTCAAACAGATCCGTGAGCTTCATGCTTACGAGAGTTAGAGAATTTAGAGGATGGAGATTTTCTTGATGATGGGTCAGGGTTTTCGCCCTTAGATAAGTAGTATCATAGTTTATATATGGATTCTAGTTGGAGGGTAGTAGTAGTAGTAGTGTTGCGGTAGAAATCAAGAACCCATTTTGAGAAATGTGTAACCGACTACGAATTATGTGTGAAATAAAATCTTATTATTATTATGACTTCCTCTTGTGTTCGTTCCTTATAATGATGTTATTTGTTCGTTCTGGCAAAACGTAGCTCTATTTTATTTTATAGTTTTATGTTTAAATCCTATTTATCGTTTATTGTAATTTTATCTCGTTCCGAATCTCACCTTGTGTTGTAATTTATGGCTAGAATTATGACTATTACTCACTCCGGTATGACTCCCGAAGCCATCAAAGAAATAATTTCTCAACGGGTGGCTGAGGCGTTGCCTGCTCAAGAAGCCAACCGCAACGCTGGACTCGTTGTTGAAAGCCAAAGCCACAATGGAGATGATGATGATATCGGAAATAGAGGAAATGGAAATCATGGTAACAATAATAGGGATGGAAATCGAAATGGGAGAAATGAAGGTGCAAGAAGAAATGCACCAATCGCTAAGGCTTGTAACTACAAGGATTTTCTTAATTGTTAACCACGCTACTTTAGTGGTACTGAAGGAGTCGTCGGTTTGGCTAGATGGTTCGAGAAAATAGAGTCGGTGTTTCGTATCATCAATTATCCTCCAAACTCTCAAGTGAAGTTTGCTACTTGCACCTTTCTAGATGGATCTCTGACATGGTGGAATTCCCATGTGCAGACTATTGGCATTGATAAGGCATATGAGATGCCGTGGAAGGATTTGATGAAGCTGACGATTGATGTGTACTATCCGAGGAATGAGATCCAGAAGTTAGAGAATGCGTTGTGGAACTTGTGTGTCAAGGGGACTGATGTCGCTGGTTATACACGACTATTCCAGGAGTTGGCCTTGCTGTGTCCCAGAATGGTTCCTAAAGAGAACGACAAGATTAAGAGGTTCATTTGGGGTCTACCAGATAACATTCAAGGTAATGTTATCTCTTCTAAGCTAGTTCGACTACAAGATGCCATCAGGATGGCTAATGGCCTAATGGATCAAAAAGTTCGTGTGTATGCTGCAAGGAGTACTGAGCAAAAGAGAAAGTTCGACAACAACCCACGGGGCAACCGTGTGCAACAGCCACTTTTCAAGAGGTAGAACGTGGCTCAGGCTTTCATGGTGGGCAACAGTGAGAATAGAGGGTATGTTAGGAGTGCTCCATACTGTAATAAGTGCAGATTGTACCATGAAGGACCATGCACTGTAAAGTGTACCAACCGCAAGAAGGTTGGCCATATGGTCAGTTGTGCTTAGATGTATTTATGTTTATGTTTTTAAGCAAGATCTAGGCATAAGGTAACTAGTTGTGCAAGAAAAATCAAGGTACAAGGTCAAAAAGGGTGTGTTTTTGGTGATTTTGTTGGAAAAATACGTGTTTTGCTCGAAGTTGACTTTCTGTTTGAATGAAGCGGAATATGTATGTTTGAATCAAGCGGAATATGTTTTGAATGAAGCGAAACATGTTTCAAGCGAAATATGACAGGTTATTTCAAGAGAAATATGCAATTTCAAGCGAAATATGTAATTTCAAGCGAAATATGCAATCCTGAGCGAAATATGCAACACCAAGCGAAATATGCAACATTCAAGTGAAACATGCATTAGTCAAGCGAAATATGTATGTTGTCAAGCGAAATATGCATGCATTCAAGCGAAATATGTAAATTCCAAGCGAAATATGTCACTGCCAAGCGAAATGTGAAATTTTCAAGCGAAATGTGACATTTTCAAGTGAAATATGCAATTTATCAATTGAAAAATGCAATATTTTCAATTGATCCAATTTTGGGGATTCACTTTCGATACAAACATCAACCATAACAACACACCACACACAAACAACAACACTTAATCCCAAAACGATCCTGAAAAGATTCACTAAAATGACAAACGGCTAAAGATTCAGATTACGATGTCAAGTGATTACGAAGTTGATTTGGTATCCCTTATTTGAGATTGAAGTTGAGTTTCACAAAGGCGTCTACTTATTTCATCATCGATACTTCCTTCTATTTGCTACCCCTTTTCTTTAAACCCAATCTATCGATTGATGACTTTCTTGAACGTATATAGATTATGATTAGGACTTGAATTATCTAGTTACCAGAAGTCAAGGGTAGTTGGTTGCAGACCTGGTTAACTATCACTTAAAGGAGTTACATTGTAGTACTCAGTGTCACACGCAGAAGACGATGCGGATAATTTCAAGAGGTGTTGTACTTCTTATACTTTTCTGGTTGGGTATAGAGTACTTATAGATTTAATCTTGCATCGTTCTTCAATCAACAACAGTGCAAGCTTAAGTAACAAATTTGGGGGATTTTACTTCATTTTCAAGTTTGGTATATCGGGTTTACTTTACCAAGTGATCACTACGATAGCCGACAAAATACGAGGTTGGTAAGTTAGCCAGAGAGTATAAAGGTTGAGATGTAATAAGCACTTCTCACGGGTATTTTTGTGCTATTCCAAGACAAATATACTTCACAGTCTAAGCAAAATTTTCAAAGTTCTTCAACGACATTCATATACAAGACCTTGATTATACCAAGTTTTCTTGATTCTTGCTTCATCTCCTCTACGGTTTCTGAATACAAGAGGGTAATGCTTTGTTTGGATTTCAAGATTTGTGCTTAAGACAAGAACTTCTCGAGTATATAGGCGTACACGACAATGATGCTTCCGAGAGTTCGCAACCATCATGGGGGGAAATGTGTACATCCAGGACTTAGTTGACTTTGATGTTACCATGTAAACTTCTAGGGGGAAGTAGTGTAGACTACTTTACTTATTATGGTTTATGAAGTATACTGCATACGTGAGAAGAATTGATGGTGATTTCTCGCATGCACCCCCGAATGAATATTCACCAAGCCCTAATGACAAGAAGCAGTGGCCGTTGGTGTGGTTTGACTTCTATAAATTTCTGTTGTACACGTCAATGACAAGTAGAATATTGTTCAAGCTACAACAAAGTTTCAGAATATGCTTAAGATAGGGATGTTGGTTTGAGGGGAAGCTGATTCATAAACTTCGCCAAAAAGGAGTCTATAAAGAAAGCTTTTCAAGACATGCTGCATGAATTGGGGGGAAGTTAATCCAACTCATGCATACTACAATGGTTCCTGTATAAGTAAAGACACAGAAGATCCAAGCTAGAGTACAAGTTTCAAGACAAGGAGTACTCAGAAGACATCTTTAGCTCTGGAAGCGCTTTGGAAGACTTTATTTGTGTTGTATTTGTACCTGATAGGAACATTGTAAGTAATTTCGTATGTCCACATATTGAGGGAAGATTGTTAACCCTAAAATATGGTGACTAATCCAGAATTACATTTATCATTTATAGTCGTGTCGGGTTAGTTTAGCTAGTCAAGCCTGGGACTATAAATACCCCCTCCATACTTCCATGGAGGGGTAGAAGTTCCACCACTTGTAAAATGTGTGTGTATGTTTTTTCTTTTCTCTTCAACAACTACCAACAACTTCCCATCTTAGCCCTCCCTCTTTTTTCTTTTAATAATATGGCTACACGTCTTTTCCATTTTACCATACCCTCGGATCCGTTGTTATAAGGATGAATCTTGTTATAACAAACATTGATGAGGCATATGAGATGTCGTGGAAGGATTTGATGAAGCTGATGATTGATGTGTACTGTCTGCGGAATGAGATCCAAAAGTTAGAGAATGAGTTGTGGAACTTGTGTGAAGGGGACTGATGTCGTTGGTTATATGCGACGATTTTAGGAGTTGACCTTGCTGTGTTCCAGAATGGTTCCTGTGGAGAACAAAAAGATTGAGAGGTTCATATGGGTTCAACCAGACAACATTCAAGGTAATGTTACCTCTTCTAAGCCAGTTCGACTACAAGATGCCATCAGGATGGCTAATGGCCTAATGGATTAGAAAGTTCATGTGTATGCTACAAGGAGTGCTGAGCAAAAGAGAAAGTTTGATAACAACCCATAGGGAAACCGTATGCAGCAACCACCTTTCAAGAGGCAGGACGTGGCTCAAGCTTTCACGATGGGCAACAATGAGAAGAGAGGGTATACTAGGAGTGCTCCATACTGTAACAAGTGCAGATTGCACCATGAAGGACAATGTACTATGAAGTGTACCAACTGCAAGAAGGTTTTCCATATGGCCAAGGATTGTAAGACTGTTGTTGCTATCAAACTACAAGAGCCCCCATGGCAAATCAGAGAGTTGTGACCTCCTTTGGGTGTGGTGGCCAGGAACACTACAAAAGTGATTGCCTTAAACTCAAGAATCATAATCGTGGAAACAAGGCTGTTAACAATGATGCTCGTGGGAGAGCCTATGCATTAGGAGGAGGTGACGGCAACCCGGACTCCAATGTCGTTACGGGTTCGTTCCTTCTCAAGAATTGTTATGAATATATCTTATTTGACTCTAGCATCGATAGAAGCTTTGTATCGACTATGTTTAGTTCCTTAATTGATATCACTCCTACTGTGTTAGACGTTAGTTATACCGTCGAATTAGCCGATGGGTGAATCGTTAAATCCGACACTATTATTAGGGGTTGTACGTTAAACTTGTTTGATCACCCATTCAATATTGACCTGATGCCTGTGGAGCTGGGTAGCTTCGATGTTATAATTGGGATGGATTGGTTATCGAGGTATCATGTTGTAATTGTCTATGACAAAAAGATTGTTCGTATTCATTACGGCAATGAGACATTAATAATTTGAGGCGACAGAAGCAACGAAGGGAGTAACTCAAGATTAAGCATCATCTCGTATACCAAGACTCAAAAGTACTAGGGTGCCATATGTTTTTGGCACATGTTTCGGTAAAGAAGACGGAATACAAGTCAGAGGAGAAGCGACTTGAAGACATGTCGATCGTCCAGGATTTTCTGGAGGTCTTTCCATAGGATTTGCTAGGACTTCCACCAGCTCGACAAGTCAAATTTCAAATCGACTTAGTCCCCGGTGCTGCACCTGTAGCATAAGCTCCTTACTGATTAACACCGTTTGAGATGCAAGAGTTGTTCGCTCAGTTGCAAGAACTAGCTGATAATGGTTTTATAAGACCAAGTTCCTTACCTAGGGAGCTCTGGTCCTGTTTGTCAAGAAGAATGACGGATCGTTCCGCATGTGCATTGATTATCGTGAACTGAACAAGCTTACGGTGAAGAACTGTTATCCACTCCCGAGGATCGATGATATGTTTGATCAACTGCAAGCATCGAGTGTTTACTTGAAGATCAATTGAGGGTTATCACCAACTTAGGGTTCGGGAAGAGGACATTCCAAAGACGGCGTTTGGGACTCTTTATGGTCATTACGAGTTCCAAGTAATGCCTTTTGATTTGACTAACGCACCGACAGTATTCATGGATCTAATGAACCGGGTGTGCAAACCATATCTGGATAAATTCGTGATCGTGTTCATCGATGATATATTGATCTACTCCAAGAGCAAAGAAGAAACCGAAGAGCACCTTAAGCTAATTTTGGAATTACTTAAGAAGGAGGAGTTGTACGCCAAGTTCTCGAAGTGTGATTTTTGGCTCCCTAAGGTACAATTTCTTGGTCACGTGATTGATAGTGAAGGCGTTCATGTTGATCCTGCTAAGATTGAGTCAATTAAGGATTTGGCATCGCCTAAGACTCCAAAAGAAATTCGCCAATTCTTAGGTCTTGCCGGTTATTATCGAAGGTTCATCGAGGGTTTCTCCAAGATTTCTAGACCTATGACTAAGTTGACTCAGAAGAGTGTGAAGTTTGAATGGGGAGAAAAGGAGGAAGCGGCATTTCAATTATTGAAGCAAAAGTTGTGTAATGCGCCAATCTTGGCATTACCCGAAGGAAGTGAGAACTTCGTGGTGTATTATGATGCTTCGCTCAAGGGGTTGGGCGCGGTTCTGATGCAGAAAGAGAAAGTTATAGCTTACGCATCCCGCCAACTCAAGGTTTATGAAAAGAACTACACGACCCACGACTTGGAATTGGGAGTTGTGGTGTTCGCTCTCAAGATGTGGAGACATTATTTGTACAAAACAAAATACGTTGTGTTCACTGATCACAAGAGCTTACAACACATTCTTGATCAAAAGGAGTTGAACATGAGACAACGTAGATGGTTGGAGCTACTAAGTGATTATGACTGCGAGATTCGTTATCACCCAGGGAAGGCGAACGTGGTGGCCGATGCTTTAAGCCGAAAGGAAAGGGTTAAGTCGCTACGAGTTCAAGCTTTAATGATGATAATCGACTTAAACCCAGAGGGGTCTCGGAGGGGTGTGCAAGAGGTGCAGTCGCACAGGGCCTCCACTTGTAAAGGGCCACATTTTTATTAATTTTTAATATAAATACGTATAATATTAAACATATCTGAGCAATGTAATTCAATTATATATGCAACTTCTCTTTATTTTACAAGCATAATGAGGCCTCTTCGTTGTTGTTGCCTAGGGCCACCAAGGATAACGAGACGGCTCTGCTTAAACCTACCATCACATATTTTGAACGCCCAGACTGAAGCAAGGAAAGAAGAGAATTACGCAACAGAAGACTTGTTCGGTATGATTAAGAAGCTTGAACCCTGTGCTAATGGAATGTTATGTTTGAAGAATAGAAGTTGGATACCGTGTTTCGGTGACTTGAGAACTCTGATTATGCACGAGTCGCATAAGTCAAAGTATTCTATCCATTCTGGATCTGACAAGATATACCATGACCTTAAGAAGTTATATTGGTGGCCCAATATGAAAGCTAAAATTGCCACCTACGTTAGCAAATGCATGACTTGTGCTAAGGTTAAAGCTGAATATCAGAAGCCTTCCGGTTTGCTGGTACAACCCGAGATTCCCCAATAGAAGTGGGAAAAGATTACCATGGACTTCATAACCAAGATACCGAAGACATCGACTAGTCAAGATACGATTGGGTGATCGTTGACCGACTTACCAAATCTGCTCATTTTCTGCCAATGAAGGAAACAGACTCGATGGATAAGTTAACGAGACAGTACTTGAAAGAAGTTGTCTCGAGGCATGGAGTGCCAATTTCGATCATCTCTGATCGTGATAGTAGTATTACCTCTCATTTCTGGCCGTCACTTTAGAAAGCGTTGGGAATGCAATTGGATATAAGCACCGCTTATCACCCGCAAACAGATGGTCAGAGTGAAAGGACCATCCAAACGTTGGAAGACATGCTGCGTGCTTGTGTGATTGAATTCGGCAAGGGCTGGGATAGACATCTACCTTTGGTGGAATTTTCGTACAACAACAGTTATCACACTAGCATCAAGGCAGCACCGTTCGAGGCATTGTATGGTCGTAAGTGTCGATTGCCCGTGATGAGGTGTCATTTTATACACTATTTTGGGGTTATTTAACCCTTTAAATCATGCAAATATGCCCAGCTTATGCGCCTATTTGTTTGTTTTCAGGTTTTTAGCACTTTGATGGCATTTGGAGGAAATACACGTGACGTGGGCTCATTTGGAGAAGAAACGGACAAGACTATGGACCTACACCAAATCTCTTAAAGAATCGTGCTCACAGAGTGTGGAGACACCATCGTAATCTTTCTAGTGACGGCGTTAGAGAATTGACGACGGCGTCAGGACGTAACCGACTCAAATCAGATCTAGAAGATTCTACTCACGACTATAACTGGACGCCGTCGCGACGATTTCTCTATATATACAAAACCTAATTTAGGGTTTTAAGTGTGTAACTTTGTATAAATTTTGGGAGCCGAATCCTAAGTATTTTGTCAGCTTTTAGGCCGTCTTTAGGGCCTCAAAACCCTATTGTAACTGACCTTAATCCATGCTTTAATCAAGTAAGATTGTTTATCTTTAATCATTCAATATGTCTATGTGTTGTTTGATTGATCTTTGTTCTTGCTTTCTTTATAACATGTTAGGCTAAATCCTCCTTTGTATTTACTTATGATTGCATGAAAGTTGGATTGTAGATCCTTTTAGTGTTGCTTGTTGTGATGAATGTGCGCGTTAGGCTTTAGAAAACTAGCCATAAGATATTAAATTGGCATAGACGTCTAGGGAAATGCGAGAAGTGTAGAAAGGATACCATCGGTAACAGTCTTCATACTACCTTACCCCAAATATGGTTGATCCCTCTTAAGATATTTCAATTGCATTTAATATACTCTTAGGGGCCTTGTAATAGTCTTCATACTACCTTACTTGTGCGTTGCCTTAACGGAATATTAAAAAGATGGCGGGTTCGTGTAATTCGTTCATGACTTAGGAAATACTTACACAGATCATCACAAGTGTGACAAGGCAACAAGATTAGGAGAAGCAATCTAATGAGTAATGCATGATTAAGTAAATACACTATCTTATCATTGATTTTATTTGCTTTCTACAGAATATAAAAAGACAAAAAGAATCTCCTTTCAATCCTGTAGATCTCGGCTAAGCCCTGTTCGAGCCTTCCCAACCTATTCGCCTAGAGAATGATAACAACCCCGAAGTCTTGCCTATACTACACTGCAACGATTGGGTACACTGCCTATGGAGTTGTAAAACTTCGTGTAGAAGTCTTTACGACAACCGCACACCAAGTTTTTGGTGCCGCTGCGTGGGGAATAGTTAGGTTTCGAACTTAGTTTAGCTTAGTTCTACTCGCTTGAATCCTTTCAAGTGAGATTTTATTTCCGTTATAATAGCTTTCTTGTAGTCTATCTTTTCTTTGTGTTATTTGTTTCGTAAATCATTCTTGTCAACCACCATGGGTTACGCGAATCCTATCCGTACTCTTGGAGATTACTCCAGACCTAGCCACGAGGGCTACAGGAACACCATTGAACTCCCCGAAGGGAACAATGTGGACTCACTTGACCTTGACGGTGCAAATAGGGAAAGAACGCGCCTGCGTTTATTTCAATTTTCCCTTCGCGATCAAGCTAGCAATTGGCTTGAACGTCTTCATGCAGGATCCATCTCCACATAGGAGGATCTTACTACTCGTTTCCTTGCTCAATTCTTTCCACCGGGAAGGACCACAAAACTCTACAACAATATCCTGATGTTCCAACAACATCAAGGAGAATCTCTCTTAGAAGCACGGACTCGTTTTAAGGACTTACTCCAAAAAGTCCCTCGTCATGGCATCGACCTTTGGCTCCAAGTCTAAATCTTTTATGACCATGTCACTCCCGCCACTAGACGAACCATTGACCAATTGGCCGGTGGTAAGCTTCGTGACAGAAACGCTAAAGAATACTGGCATTATTAGAGGAACTCGCCCTCTATGACAACGAAAGTTGGAATGACCCAAGGGATTTCGCTAAGCTAGTCAAGGCAATCTCTTTGCCTAAAGATGTCCTGAGTACATCCGACCGCCGCCTCATCGAGCTCGAAAATCAAGTCCAACGCTTGATGGAAGCTCACATTGCTCCTATGCAACCTACTGAAGTGAACAAGATCACTTCTTCATGTGAGATCTGTAGTGGTCCCCACGACACTTAGTACTGCATGGAAGATCCTGAGCAAGCTTTTGTTGAATATGCATCCTCGCCTAACAACAAAGTGGGAGATAGGCAGTTCACTAATAACCTAGGTCTAAGAAATTTCAAAGAAGCCACCAATACTTGGAAGGACAAACCAAACTTTAACTGGGAACAAACTCAATCCTTCGCGAGCCCACAAAAAGGAGTCGTTCTCCACCTATTCCTCTAGTTACCCAGCAAACCTTGAAGGAACACTGAGAGAGTTTATCTCTCATTAAAAGAGGAGATTATCTAAACTTGGAGCTCAACTCAGACGACAACAAGACGATATGATCAATAAAATTAATACTCTATGGAAAGTCTTTTCTGAAAAGCTTGACGACACTTCCACCCGTGACACTGCAGGAAACCCTACAGCCTAAATGAATTTCGCGTCCACCAACTACCCTACAAAAGTGAAACTTCGAGGCAAGGGAATCAAAAGCCCATCTGTTAGAAATACAAAAAAGTATCGGTCACTACCAATATAGTTATTCGTAGCTCGTAGTAAGTCGAAAGGTTAAGTTAAAAAGCTAACCGGGCTAAAGGCTCATGGAAATCCTCTTATGAGTCCCATGACCGGCCACTACCCTTTGTATAAAAGCCCTCTTCATACATGGAGAGGGTGTTGGTTGTTCATTTTTTACATACACTTAATCTAATATTCTCTTCTTTGTTTCTCTCTCTAAGTGTTCATCCAACCATCTCTTTCTCTCTCTAAAACTCTAAATTAATTCCATACTATATGTGTTAAGAGATTCTACAATTGGTATCAAGAGCCATGGGGTGTTTGTGAAGGTTTTGTGTGCGTTTGTTACCTTTTTTTACTCGTTATTGTGGTTCGAACCTATCAAGAGATTTGCATCTTTTGAGGGTTTAAAAACCATTAAGCTTTTAACTTTATTCATTATTTATCTTAGTTTAGGCTAGAAGTACAAGAAAATCTTTGAAAAACAATCAAAAATTTCATCTTTTTGGTTAGAAAAAGGGTTTTATACCAAGAATCTTGATTTCAAATTTTTCGTGTCAAAAACGTTAAAGTTTGTATTTTTAAGGTTCTAATAGTCTTATATAGGTAAGAAGTACAAGAAAAATCGGGTAAAAACGTCAAAAAGTGAGTCTTTTTAAGATTTTTGGTTTTTGAGTTTCGAAGTGTATTAGGCGAACTATATGTATAGGCGAAGTATACAAGTTTTTTGTTCAGGCGAACTATCCGTTTTTGGTCAGGCGAATTATACGAGTTTCTTGTTAAGGCGATTTATACGTGTTTGTGAAGGCGAATTGTACGTTTAATTTCCAAAGGCGATTTATACGTGTATGTGAAGGCGAATTATACGTTTAATTCCTAAAGGCGATTTATACGTTCTTGAACTAAGGCGATTTATACGTTGTTTTACTCAGGCGATTTATACGTTTATTTCCTAAGGCGATTTATAAATCATCTTTAGGCGATTTATACATCATTTGCTTGGGTGATTTATATGCTTTAGTTGAGAGAACTGTACACTTTCATTAGGTGAATTATACGGTTGTTCTTTGATTTGTAAAATCCCGTAAAAACTTGATTTCCTGGTTTTATCAAGAATTGTAAAATCCCGTGTATTCCAAAGACTCAATTTCATTAATCAAACCTCACTTTAACACAACAACCTCCAATCACTGTACGATCATCTTTTATCTTATCACATTAAAATGGATTCAATTATTCCACTTGGACAAAAGAATACTCTTGCTGAGTACATGATACTCTCCGGTGTTGACAATCGTCCACCTATGTTGGACAAAGACCTGTATGATTCTTGGAAAAGTAGAATGGAATTATACATGCAAAACAGAGAGCACAGAAGAATGATACTTGAATCAGTTGAAAACGGTCCACTCATTTGGCCTACTGTTAAAGAGAATGGGGTGACCAAACAAAAATAAAAAAAATAAAGTAATATCTGAAGTTCTGTTGCTAAGAAAATTCAAGCTGATTGTGATATGAAGGAAACCAATACCATTCTTCAAGGTCTCAGCTCATATCTATTCACTTGTGAATCATCACAGAGTTGCTAAGGATTTATGGGAGAGAGTTTAATTACTGATGTAAGGTACCTCTTTGACTAAGTAGGAAAGAGAGTGTAAACTGTATGATGCATTTGATAAGTTTACTCACATCAAGGGGGAATCACTTCATAAGTATTACTTGAGATTCACTCAGCTGATTAATGACATGAACATTTACAACATGAAAATAGAGCAATTTCAAGTTAATACCAAGTTCTTAAACAGTCTTCCACCTGAATGAAGTAAGTTTGTGACTGATGTCAAGCTTGTGAAAGATTTGCATACTACCAACTTTGATCAGCTTCATGCATATCTTGAACAACACGAACTCCATGCAAATGAAGTCCGTCTTCTGCGTGAACGCAATCAAGATCCACTTGCATTTGTTGCAAATCAGCAGATGACACCACCTCACTTCAACACTTATCAGTCTTCATACAACAATCCTCAGCTTCAACAACAGTTTCCACCATCTCAGTATGGATCAATTCATCCCAATCAACATTACTCATCTACTTATCCATCACAACCTCAATTCAATCATTCATCCGTTCCACCATCATATCCATATCAGTCTCAAATGAATCATCAAACCTCATCTGTTCCACAAATTGCTTATCAATCACCTCAAGTTACTACACAACCAATGACTGAGTCACCTCTTATGGACTCAGGTTTTGCTGTTCCTGTATTCTCTCTAGGAGATGATCTAATTGCTTGTCTCAACAAGGCAATGGCTTTTCTAACAGTTGTAGCTTCCTCAAGGTTCCCCTCAACCAATAATCAACTTAGAACTTCATCAAATCCAAGAAACCAAGCCACTATTCAAGATGGCAGGGTCACAGTGCAACAAGTTCAGGGGAGACAAGGTCAAAGTTATTCTGGTACTGGGTATAAGAGTAATGCTACTAGTTCTGGGGGAAACAATGTAAGCGGACAGGCAAGGATTGTTAAATGCTACAACTGTCAAGGTGAATGACATATGGCTAGGCAATGCACTCAACCTAAGCGACTAAGAAATGCAGCATGGTATAAGGATAAAGCAACAATTTTGGATGAAGAGCAACTCACATTTCTTGCAGATCCAGGGGTTCCAGATGGTCAAGCTGTTCAGACAATCATTCCAAACAATGTTGCTTTTCAGACTGAGAATATTGATAGTTATGATTTTGACAGTGATGATATCTCGAATGCAAAAGCGGTTCTCATGGCCAACATTTCCAACTATGGTTCTGACGTTATCTCAGAGGTACCTCATTCTAAAACCTATCTTAATGATATGGAAAATCAAAGTGTGCATGCAATGAAGGATTCTGAACAAACACCAGCTGTGGATTTTACAAATAATGAAATACACAATGATAGCAATATCATTCTGTACTCTTAATATTTGCAAGAAACACAACAGGCAAATGTTCAAGATACTAATTTGCAAGCACAACAAGATTCAATGATCTTATATGTGATAGAACAAATGTCGGAACAAATGATTAATCATGTAAATAATTAGGAAAAGGCTAATAAGGAACAGAATAATGAATCAGTAACCGCTGTGATATAAATAACGAGTCAAAACTTTTGAACAATGTCTTAATATTGATTTAAGCTGTCGTGAAAAAATGATTGATTCTCAAATGGATGATATGATTAAGAGAAGCTTGCACTAAAAGAACAAGTTGACTCACTTGAGCAAAATCTTTCTAAACAAATCAAAGAAAAGGAATATTTATTGCAAACATTCACAGTTTTCAAAAATGAATCTGAAAAAAAGAAATAAATATATGGAAAACAAAATTAATTTGGAAAAGAAGATAAAGGAACTTGATAATATTATTTTTAAAGTGGGTCAATCTGCTCAAACAGTGCACATGTTTTAACAGAGCTCAGTTTTTTATGATAATATACACAAAAAGCTTAGGTTATCAAAATCCGTTTTATCTCAAGAAAGCTCAGCGATTTAATACCACACATGGTATGAGGGTTTTGTTATTTCTTGCTAAACTGTTGCTATGCCTTGTGATTGATGATGAGGAACATTGATTTTGAATTAAGAGAGTTTTTACAGTCAAAAATGTTTGAAAAAGTAAAGGATCCATGAGGCCATTAAACATTAACATTTCTCATAAACCTATTGATTATGAAAAATTAAATAGACTATCTGAAGATTTTGGGAAATGTTTTACTCCACAACAAGAATTGTCGACTAAACAAGCTTTCTGGCTTCATATATCCAATCCTACCATTGAATCTTCTAATAAACCACCTGTCAAAGTGGAAGTTCCTAGTGAACTACCTAAGGTGAGTTTGGTGAATGCAAGCCTTAAAAAGCTTAAATTCCACCTCGCCTAGTTTGACTCTGTGGTGAAGAAGAGGACAACACAAAATGCTCGTACAGAAGGTGAATGGGGGTTTGAACATACTAAAGCTGTTTTAAACAAGGAAATTATTCCATTTCTAAAATCTATAAAAGACATCTTCAATGTGTTTGATAAAGATCTTCTAAATGAAATAATGGAAGTACAAACAGTTTTTGACCAAATAGATGTTGCTGTTCAACAGTCTTCAGTTGACAAACAATGTTTGGAAATTGCTAAGAAAGAACTACATTTGGAAAATGATCAACTCTTACAACAAAACATGTCTCAGGATGTTCTTCTGACTGTGATGAATTCTATGTCTTTGAATGGTGAATCTGCGAAAATGGAAAGAAAGTGAAATGAATCATGTGATAAGTGTTTCAATCTTGATGCTGAGCTTTTGAAATCTCAAAATGCGCATAATGATCTTTGAAAAAAAAAAAAAAAAAAAAAAAAAAATAAAAAAAAAAAAAATAAAAAAAAAAAAAAGAAAAAAAAAAAGTTACTCACAACTTGAAAAATATTGTATTTCTCTTGAATTGTCAATACAACTTAATCAAGAAATTTTTCAAAAATATGAATCTTGTGATAATCAAAATGATCTCGAAATTCTAATTTTTTTTAAAAATAATGATTTCAAAGCTCAGCTACAAGATAAAGACACTACCATTTGTAAGTTGAAGGAAATTATAAAATCAATGGAAGAAAAGTCCAAGGAAGAGAATGTCAATTATGATTATTGTGAAATAGAGACAAAAAATGTGGAACTAGAAAATAGTGTGGCAAAATTGCTTTCGAAAAACGAGTGTCTTTGTAAACAAATTAATTATGTGAAACAGGTTCTTAAAGAGCAGTTTGATTCAATCAAAAAGACACGTGTTTGTACTAAAGAATAAGGTGATTCTTTAATTGATAAACTAAACTTAAAATCTGCTAAAAATGAGGATTTAATAGCTCAAATTAAAGATAAGGTTTTTGTGATAACATCATTGAAAAATGATTTACAAAAAGTAAAAGGAAAAGAAATTATTGATATTGCTGCACAAATACCATCTGCCAACACTATTGTTCCAGGAATGTTCAAGCTAGACTTAGATCCTTTAGCTCCTAGGTTATTGCAAAATAGGGAAGCTCACATAGATTACCTTAAGTACACTCAGGAACAAGCTGATATTCTTCGGGGAATAGTCGAACAAGCTAAAGCAAAATAGCCTTTAGATAATGCGTTAGACTTTGCCTGTAAGCATGCCCAACGAATTCAGGAGTTACTGGTATATGTTCAAGATACATGCCCTAATGTGATTAAACTTAGTGGGAAAAAGGTTGCAGTCACACCCAAAAAAATTGTCAAGAAAGTTAAGTTTGTTGAACCTCTCACATCCTCAAGCAACATTAAATATGTAGAGTCATCTACAACATCAGATTCTAAACAACTTGTGTTGTCTCTTATAAGGATTAATGAGTTCTACGAGTAATTGGCGGATCAAAGCCTACGGCAATAAAAAGAATGATAGATCTCACGGGAACAACAAGTAGGGAAATGAAGAACAAAGTAGAAGCCTTAACCTAGAAAGTTAATAAAAGAATCGAGTTGTTGAACTATCGTGGATTTGATGTTTAAGCATTTAGTTTAAAAAGCGGAATTCTGAACTTATTTGTGCTATTGTTAAGAATCTATGTTTGATGGTGTTAATGATCTGTGTCTTCTTGTTTTGTGGAAAATGTGAATAGCCGTGCTATAAATTGCTAGAAAACATAAAAAAACAAATTATTTGGAAACCTACGGGTCATGTATTCATTAAAGTAGGACTTAAGTGGAAACCAATAGGCAAAACTTTCATTATAGTTGGTAACTTGTGCCCTTTAAAATAGGATCACTTCATGCTAGCGCACAGTGCTCCTAAGAAACCACTTCCCTATTTAGTTGAAAACCATAAACTAGAGCTTAAAGTCTACAATGCCAGGAAATCAAAATTGTTCAAAAATGTTAGGGTTCGAGTAAAAAGACTAAGATTGTGATGCTAACACTCGGAACCAATCATACTGGGGATCCAATGCTAAAGTATTTTTCCATATTCTTCCTTCTCTTGTCATGACAAAGTTGTCTGATTGTTCTTGGTATATGAACTCGTATGTTCGAAACTTAAAACAGGGAACTGCTCTAGGTCATGAACTTTGTTAGATAAATTTTTGGGTTTGTTTAGATTCTGGGAACAAAACCATATTCGCAAGAATTTATAGGGTTGGTGTCTATTAGCTGAGGAAATGTTTATATTTTAAGAGTTTATACGTCGATGGGCGTGGACGATAACTTATTTTCTGTTGGTTAATTTTGTGACGAGGACCTTGAAGTCGCATTTCGGAAAAACACTTGCTTTATTCATAATTTAGAAGGTGTTGATCTAATTTCCGGACACTGAGACACAAATTAATACACAATTTCTCTTGATGACATGCTTAAAACATCTTCGATCTGTCTTTTATCCAAAGCGTCAAAGACTAAGAGCTGGTTATGGCACTGTCGTTATCTCATCTCAGCTTCTGGTTACTCTTAACAAGCTAGCTAAAGACGGTCTTACAAGAGGCATTCTAAGACTTAAATTTTAGAAAGATCATCTGTGTTCAACATGTGCATTAGGAAAAAGCAAGAAATCCTCCCATCAACCCAAAGCTGAAGACACTAACCAAGAGAAACTATATCTTTTGCATATGGATTTGTGTGGCCCGATGCGTGTGGTGAGTATCAACGGGAAAAGGTATATCTTAGTGATTGTCGATGATTACTCAAGATTTACTTGGGTCAAATTTTTGAGGATAAAAGATGAAGCTCTAGAGGCCATCATCAAATGCATCAGATAATGTTCGAACAGATAATGGAACCGAATTTTTCAATCAGACACTTTGTGGATTTTATGAAAATGTTGGCATCTTACATCAAACATCTGTTGCCCGCACTCCTCAGCAGAACGACGTTGTCGAAAGGCGAAACCAAACTCTTGTAAAAGCTGCTCGTACAATGTTAATATTTTCTAAAGCTTCATTATTTTTATGGGCCGAAGCAATCAATACAGCATGTTACACCCAAAACCGTTCATTAATCCGCCTTCGATACAACAAGACTTCATATGAGCTTATGCAAGATAAGAAACCAGATTTATCATTCTTTCATGTCTTTGGTGCACTCTGTTATCCTACCAATGACAATGACGACCTGGGTAAATTAGATGCAAAAGCTGACATTGGTATTTTCGTTGTTTACGCACCCGCAAAGAAAGCGTTCAGAATCTACAACAAAAGAACCTAGAAAATTATAGAAACAATTCATGTGACATTTGATGAGCTCACATCTATGGCTTCTGAACAATTCAGTTCAGGACCCGGGCTTCATTCTATGACTCCTGCACTATCCAGTTCATGACTTGTTCCAAACACTGTTTCTCAACAACCTTGTATTCCACCAAACATAGATGACTAGAATCACTTGTTTCAACCAATGTTCGATGAATACTTCAATCCTCCATCAATTGTTGTTACTCTAGTTCAAGAAGCTGCTGCACCAAGAGTTGCAGTTTTAGCCAATTCTCTTGTGTCAACTTCCATTGACCAGGATGCTCCATCAACAAGTATTCCATCAACACAAGAACAAGAACATCCTCCAACCATTTCTCAAGGTTTTGAAGAATCACCAAAAACACCAATTTTTCGTGATGATCCACTTCATGAAGACTCGACTTCTCAAGGATCATCATCGAATATAAGAAAAATCCACACTTCATTTGAACACCTTGGGAAATGGACTAAGGATCATCTTTTCGCAAACATCATTGGCGATCCTTCTCGCTCTGTCTCTACGAGAAAGCAACTCCAAACTGACGCCATGTGGTGTTATTTTGATGCCTTCCAAACTTCTATAGAACCAAAGAACTTCAAACAAGCAATGACCGAACCGTCATGGATCGATGCAATGCAAGAAGAAATTCATGAATTTGAAAGGCTACAAGTTTGGGAATTGGTGCCGTGTCCAGATAAAGTGTTATTGATCAAACTTAAATGGATTTATAAAGTTAAGACAGATGAATTTGGCGGGGTACTAAAGAATAAGGTTAGACTAGTTGCTCAAGGATTCAGGCAAGAAGAGGGAATCAATTTCGAGGAATTATTTGCACCGGTTGCTAGAATAGAGGCCATCCATATCTTCATAGCAAATGCCGGTCATAAGAATATGACGATCTACCAAAAACACGTCAAAATTGAAAAAGGCCATCCATATGGCGAGCTCAAAGAAGAGGTCTACGTTTCAACCGAAGGATTTGTTGATCTTGGAACAACCCATCCATGTGTACATATTGAAAAAGGCCCTCTACGGTCTCAAATAACACCACGTGAATGGTACGGACATGCTTGCCAAGCTTCTAGTCTAACAACATGTCTCAAAGTGCAGTTGATCCATTATCTCTTCACATGGCATGTGGGATGTCTTTTTACTGGTATAAATTTATGTTGTACAATGTATTAGTTGCATCCACTAATATGCATGTGTAATGAGATTGCTAATCAGATGACCACTAATTTAAAGATGTCAATGATGGGGCAAATGTCATTCTTTTTTAGATTTACAAATTTCTCATAAGTCCTAGAGGTACATCTTTTTAAACCAGTCTATATTTGCTTTTGGTAATTGTTAAATAATTGGGTAGCTAACTAGTGATTGGTAGGACACACCTTGGGTAGAAAAGAGAAATGGGATGAAGATTTACAGGGATTCAATTTATGCTACAACTTTAACGGTGGTATGTTTGGATCCCTCATGTATCTTACATCCAGTAGACCATACCTTATTTATGCAGTCTGCTTATGTGCCCGGTATTAGGCAAAGCCTACCGAAAAGAACTTAAATGCGGTTAAGCGGATCTTTCGATACCTAAAGGGAACTATTAACATGGGTCTCTGGTACTCGAAAACCGGTATGTATTATGATAGTATGCAGTTGCTGAAATTGCGCGGGGTGTCAGCGACTACTAGACGCGGTTTACATCAGGAATGTGTTCAGTTCCTTAGGTGACAAACTTGTTTGGTTGGTCGTCCAAGAAGCAAAAACTGCACATGCCATCTCGAGTAAAGAGGCTGAATATATTGCCTTATCTGGATGTTGTTGCTCATAAATCTTTTGGATGCGTTCACTAGCTTAACTTTTTATGTTTATGGCTTTACAGTTCAATATGATTCCTCTGTACCTGCGGACAACAGAGTGCGATTGGCTTTATGCTGCATCAATGTTCAACACTCCTTGTGCCAAGCACATCGATGTTCGCTATATTTTATAAAGGAGCAAATGGAGCGAATGGAATATGGAGCTATACTTTTTCTGGACTAAGTACCAACTGGCTGAATCTTCACAAACCTTTCCAAGAGAAAAATTTAACTTCTTGATCGAAAAGCTCAGTATGAGAAGCATGTCTCCGGAAATATTGAAACGTCTGGCAGAAGAAATGGACGAGTAATAGTGGTAACTCATGTATCATATGTACATAAGAAAACATAAAATCACAAAAGTATTTTTCTTTTATATAAATTTTTCAAAAAGAAAATAAAAATTAAAAAATCAGAAAAATATATAAATATGTATCTCTGGCATGTCTTCTGGAAATCGATTACATTTACGGCCTTAGAAATGTTATTTAATAATGATAACATTAAATGCATAAAAAATATTCAAGTTCGCTTGAATGCCACCATCCGTAATGCCCGAACAGATAACGGAACCGAATTTGTCAATCAGACACTTCGTGAATTTTGTGAAAATGTTGGCATCTCGCATCAAACATCTTTTTCCCGCACTCCTCAGCAGAACGGCGTTGTCGAAAGGCGAAACCGAACTCTTGTAGAAGCTGCTCGTACAATGTTAATATTTTCTAAAGCTCCATTATTTTTATGGGCCGAAGCAATCAATACAGCCTGTTACACCTAAAACCGTTAATTAATCCGCCTTCGATACAACAAAACTTCATATGAGCTTATGCAATATAAGAAACTGGATTTATCACTCTTTCATGTCTTTGGTGCACTCTGTTATCCTACCAATGACAATGACGACTTGGGTAAATTAGATGCAAAAGCTGACATTGGTATTTTCGTTGGTTACGCGCCCGCAAAGAAAGCGTTCAGAATCTACAACAAAAGAACCCGGAAAATTATAGAAACAATTCATATGACATTCGATGAGCTGACAGTAATGGCTTCTGAACAATTTAGTTTAGGACCCAGGCTTCATTCTTTGACTCCTACAACATCCAGTTCAGGACTCGTTACAAACCCTGTTTCTCAACAACCTTGTATTCCACCACCAAGAGATGATTGGGATCGCTTGTTTCAACCGATGTTCAATGAATACTTCACTCCTCCATCAATTGTTGTTACTCCAGTTTAAGACGCTGCTGCACCAAGAGTTGTGGTTTTAGCCGATTCTCCTGTGTCAACTTCCATTGACCAGGATACTCCATCAACAAATATTCCATCAACACAAGAACAATAACATTCTCCAAACATTTCTCAAGGTTTTGAAGAATCACCAAAAACACCAATTTTTTATGATGATCCACTTTATGAATCTCTTCATGAAGAATCAACTTCTCAAGGATAATCATCGAATGTGAAACAAATACACACTCTTACTTGGGTCAGATTTTTGAGAACAAAAGATGAAGCTCCTAAGGCCATCATCAAATGCATAAAAAATATTCAAGTTCGTTTAAATGAAACCGTTTGTAATGTTCGAACAAATAATGGAACCGAATTTGTCAATCAGACACTTCGTGAATTTTATGAAAATGTTGGCATCTCACATCAAACATCTGTTGCTCGCACTCCTCAACAGAACAACATTGTCGAAAGGCGAAACCAAACTCTTGATAGATGACGTTTTACAATGTTAATATTTTCCTAAAGCGCCATATTGATATAGTCCGAAGCAATCAATACAGCCTGTTATACCCAAAATCGTCCATTAATCCGCCTTCGATACAACAAAACTCCATATGAGCTTATGCAAGATAAGAAACCGGATTTATCATTCTTTTATGTCTTTGGTACACTCTGTTATCCTACCAATGACAATGAAGACCTGGGTAAATTAGATGCAAAAGCTGACATTGGTATATTCGTTGGTTACCCACCCGCAAAGAAAGCGTTCAAAATCTACAACAAAAGAACCTGGAAAATTATAGAAACAATTCATATGACATTCGATGAGCTGACATCAATGGCTTCTGAACAATTCAGTTCAGGACCAGGGCTTTATTCTATGACCCTACTACATCCAGTTCAGGACTCGTTTCAAACCCTGTTTCTCAACGACCTTGTATTCCACCAAAAAGAGATGATTGGGATCACTTGTTTCAACCTATGTTCGATGAATATTTCAATCCTCCATCAATTGTTGTTACTCCAATTCAAGAAGCTGCTGCTCCGAAAGCTGTGGTTTTAACCGATTCTCTTGTGTCAACTTCCATTGACCAGGATGTTCCATCAACACAAAAACAAGAACTTTCTCCAAACATTTCTCAAGGTTTTAGAGAATCCCCCAAAACACCAACTTTTCGTGATGATCCACTTTATGAATTTCTTCATGAAGAATCAACTTCTCAAGGATCATCATCGAATGTGAGACAAATCCACACTCCATTTGAATACATTGGTAAATGGACTAAGGATCTTCCTATAAGAAACGTGATCGGAGATCTTTCTCGCTCTGTTTCTACGAGAAAGCAACTCCAAACTGACGCCATGTAGTGTTATTTTGATGCCTTCTTAAATTCTGTAGAACCAATGAACTTCAAACAAGCAATGACCGAACCGTCATGGATCGATGCAATGCAAGAAGAAATTCATGAATTTGAAAGGCTACAAGTTTGGGAATTGGTTTCGTGTCCATATAAAGTGTTATTGATCAAACTAAAATGGATTTATAAAGTCAAGACGGACGAATTTGGCGGGGTACTAAAGAATAAGGCTAGACTAGTTACTCAAGGATTGAGGCAAGAAGAGGGAATCAATTTCGAGGAATCATTTGCATCGGTTGCTAGAATAGAGGCCATCCGTATCTTCATAGCAAATGTAACTCATAAGAATATGACGATCTACCAAATGGACGTCAAAACGGCTTTCTTAAATGGCGAGCTTAAATATGAGGTCTACGTTTCTCAAACAGAAGGATTTGTTGATCATGACAACCCATCACATGTGTACAAGCTTAAAAAGGCTCTCTACGGTCTCAAACAAGCACTACATGCATGGCACGACATGTTGTCAAGCTTCCTAATCTCACAACATTTCTCCAAAGGTTCAGTTGATCCAACACTCTTTACACGGCAAGCTGGGAACGACTTATTACTGGTACAAATTTATGTTGACGATATAATATTTGCATCCACTAATACTGCCTTGTGTAATGAGTTTGCTAATTAGATGACCACTAAGTTCAATGATGGGGCAGATGTCAATGATAAGGCAGATGACCACTAATACTGCCTTGTGTAATGAGTTTGCTAATCAGATGTCAATGATGGGGCAAATGTCATTCTTTTTAGGATTACAAATTTCTTAAAGTCCCAGAGGCATCTTTATAAACCAATCTAAATATGCTTCTGAAATTGTTAAAAAATATGGTTTGCTTACTACTGATTCTGTAGACACACCCTTGGTAGAAAAAAGTAAATTGGATGAAGATCTACAAGGGAAACAAGTCGATGCTACACTTTACCGTGGCATGATTGGATCTCTTATGTATCTGACATCCAGTAGACCTGACCTTATCCATGCAGTCTGCTAATGTGCTCGGTATCAGGCAAAGCCTACCGGAAAGCACTTACAAGCGGTGAAGCGAATCTTTCGACACCTTAAGGGAACCATTAACATGGGTCTCTGGTTTCCGAAGGATACCGGTATGTCTCTAACAGCATATGCAGATGCAGACCACGCAAAGTGTCAGGACACTAGACGTAGTACATCGGGAATCGCTTAATTCTTAGGTGATAAATTTGTTAGCTGGTCTTCAAAGAAGAAAAAGTGCACTGCCATCTCGAGTACAGAGGCTGGATACATTGCTTTATCTGGGTGTTGTGCTCAAATCCTATGGATGCGTTCACAGCTAACAGACTATGGCTTTCAATTTAATAAGATTCCTCCGTACTGCGACAACAAGAGTGCGATTGCTCTATGCTACAACAATGTTCAACACTCACGAGCCAAGCACATCGATGTTCGCTACCATTTTATAAAGGAGCAAGTGGAAAATGGAATCGTGGAGCTATACTTTGTCCGGACTGAATACCAACTGGCTGACATCTTCACCAAACCTTTGTCTAGAGAAAGATTCAACTTCTTGATCGAAAAGCTCGGTATGAGGGATGAGACGCGTTTCATTACAAAATGCACTTGCTTTTGACAACATAGGCACACATGCTTACGAGTGTCGGGATATAAGGATGAGACGCATTTCATTATGAAATTCACTTATGGGGAATGGTTACATGGTGAATCTTCTTGTAAAGATGGCTAGGTGGATGACTCGAGATTGATAGTAGTAAGGATGACCTTGGTTTTTCATTTCACTTTGTGGTTTGGGATTACTAGAATAGTGATCATAATACAAGAGTGAATAATAGTTTTACGATTTGAGTGTATGGTAGAAATATATCTTTGCGTGGTTTCTAGTGATTAAGAATCACCTATGTGAATTCTTGGAGTGTATGGTTTAAAGGATATAAGTGAAAGAATGTGTGTTTTCCCTCCATTTAATTCGTGCTCATCCAGACATAAATTGTGAATAAAAAGAATAATTGAAGAAAAATAAGAAGGAAGCGAGAGCTTGACAATGTCATGAAGATACGGTTATGCATATGAAAACTTCAATCCACGATGTTATGTAGCTCTTCTCGAGTATTGCGAATGTTCTTAGAACAATCACACGACGAGGTACGCGGTTGTCATAAAGATAGTAGCCAAAATGTGGTAGGAAAATGTTAACCAACTATATAATAATAGAGGTGTTAGCCTTAAAATATTGAGTCAAACAATGGAAGTTCGTTCATTAATTATATTAGGTCTCGGTCATTTATATTTAAATGATGTAATTGGGTTAGACAGGTATTGGGCCGACATTTAAGTTGTAATCTAATAGGTCATGTGTATCGGGCGAAATCCTAAGTAAACTTGAGCCCAACCCAAGACAAACCCACGGCCCATTAAGCCTTCTATAGGCCGGCCCACATTGGGTATTTAAACCCCTATCCATGTGTAAAGAGAGGGTTGTTGGTCTCATTTGTATCTTGATAAGTAAATCGACCTCCACTTTATCCTCTCCCTACTTTCTTTCTCTAGTTTCTCTCTCTACAATTCTTATCTTCATATCATCTTACTTTTCTTGTTCATCATAATGAAGTGAAGTGATTCTTGGGTTATTGACAAGAGGCGTGATTAAGGTTTTTGTGAAACGAATTCGACATGAACAATGAGTGACATTTTAATTTGCATTTCGCAAATTAAAAATGCTTAAACATTTTGGATGAAATGATTAAGTTGTCGAGATTTATCAGAATGTATTTAATAGTAACAAGATATTAAAATAAGATGACATGTTTATGAGATATGTTTCATCATTCCTAGACTAGACTTAAAAAGGTTTCACGTTTGAGTGGTTTTTAGTGAGGAATGTTGCGATGTTGTCTTCGACTAAACTTTTTCCGATAAAGATTTTCCTTTTGGACATTGTCGCAAGGAAATGAAGACAAATATGAATGAGTTTTCTATCGCAAGATCGATGGATAATGTTTGATCCTCATTGTGTATGAGGTGAGCATGACGCATAAACATCATGACATTCCTAAGGAATGAAAAAGACTAACGAAGTTGAAAGTATTAGTCCTTAAGGTGGGTATATTAAAGAAGCAACGAATTACTTATGTAGAAACTCGTAAGAACTTTGTCACATGAGGTTTTTGATGTAAGCATTTACTTTAAGGCAGAGCATTTTAACATATGTTGTTAAAAGGCTTGAATATGAACTTTCGGATATGACCTTTAACGTTTGCGATCGCAAGTTAAAGATACTTGAATATTTCGGATGAAATATTTAAGTTGTCAAACCTACTTGGAGGAGTGTTAGACATGTTAGCATTTAGCATTTAGGAGCATGTGTCATTTAGATAAACTAAGAAATATTTTATCTAAATTGCTAAATAAGACAATGTCCCTTTATAGTAGACATGCATTTGAATCTATTAATCAAACCATTTGAGCATCCAAGACTCATGAAACATATAATTGGATTACATAGAACAAGTAATCACTTGAAACATTAACGCACATATGTAAGGTGCATTGTGTCTACATTGAATTAAAGAAAAGCCTAATTTTCTACGTGCTTATATTACTCCTATTATACACAAAGGTCTAACGTGTATACAATCATTAGGCATATATAGAAAGAGCCATTTAATCAAATTTAGAGAATGAATAGGAACTAACACTAGTGGTGCTCTTTCATGCCTAAACACGACCATTTTTACGGGTTAATACATCAACCCAACTTTACTCTTGAAGCATTCAACCGTTAGGATCAAATTGATTGTCCTAGTGCAATAATCTCCAGTAGTCATTCCCTATGTTGACAAAATTAAATTCTTTATATTTGCCTAAGAAGTGTAGCAAAGATAAAATTGTATACCTATTCATAGATCCTAACATGACTCACTAACAATACTTAATTTCGGTTCGCTAATCCTAGTCAAGATTGTGGAATTCTAAAGATAAACGTAAGAAAGATGTTTAAAGCTTTTGTTCAAGTTATGGATGTTGGTTTAGATATAAACATTGCTTGATTTAATGGATGTCTTATATTTAGTCATCTTACATATGTAGTTGTCACATGTGATATTTAACGTGTTTGGTTTTTCAAAAGCCAAGAGGTGTGCTTATTTGTGACAATGACAAATATGTTATATTAAGAGTGTTTTAAGAATTCTTCATTTCATGTCATATGAAATGAATTTCATCAAGATTATTTATCTTAATTGAGTTTGTGATTCTTTAATGATGACAAGATAGAAAAGAGACGTATTTTATTTTTAAAACAAATATGCTTTTCTAAAATTAATTATTCGTTATCATTTGTATATCATAATTAAGTAAGTATTTGAATAAATGTAAAAAAATTTACATGTTTATGCAATGACACATATTTTGATAGGTTATTTTTCAATTCTAATAACTTATATTTTTCAAATTATATATAGTGTATTTTTTTGTAACACAACCATTTATGTTACGAAGAAAATAAGATGCATAGGATATATATATTATCCTTTATCAATCGTTTAATATGATAAGTCCATAAAATCTTTAAATATAATGTTTCCCAAACATCATGTTATCCTAGGTGAATAAACAAGAATATTATTCTTATTTGACAATTTTAGTATAAAAAGTAAAATTTTAGCTTGAGTTGTCTTTTATGTTGGTAGAGCAAAGTTTTTTACATAATTTGTTTAGTTTGCTCATGTTTGGTTTTTCGGAAATGACACATTTGCCAATTGCATTGCAATGTAAATTACTTGAATATTTCGGACGAAACATCCAAGTCGTCAATCCTACTTCATTGTGTATTTTATGCATGTATTGAACATATTGGTATAATATTTGGAACACAACCATTGGACAAGTAGACTCAATATGGCATCATCAACACAAGTGTGAGTTATGATCTGACTCATATTCTTTTCATCTAGAAAAGGATGTAATTATTTTCATATCAATCAAGTGTGATTTATGTAGATCCAAGATGATATCTTTTGTTATATTGGATATATCTATTGAAAACTAAACCAATCAGAATCCGATTTCATAATCCATACACGAAAAACTTGTCAATTAGATTCAATAAGAATCAACCATAATTTGAATAAGAATTGAAATATTATCCAAAATCTTTCTTGACCTCACAGACAACTCATATAAAAAGAAAATAGATAAATATTTAAATAGTGTGTTCCATTAATCCCAAGATTAGTTGTAAGGTGAGGTTGATTAATAATGATAAGTTAATTTCATATTCCAAGATTGTCGTAAATTTTACTTGTGCGAAAAACTATTTGTTGTTATGTATAATATACATAGTTTTTGACATTTTATGAGTATGAGTTTTCTAACCATTTTGATACAACACACATCTTTTGTAAAATACTATATGTTTAAAAAAATATAATTATGTGTGTATGTTAGAACCATGCAATCACAAGCATTCTCTTTTTCTTAGTTATTAATGTATTAAATCCAATCTTTATCTTTTGATTAACCAACCCAAGGTCAACAAAGCCATGTTGTTGAAAATAGATTAAATCGTTGAAAATATTTAGGTGACTAGTTTTATTTAGGTGACTAGTTTTAATACATTTAGTAATATATTTGAGAAGTTATTGAACTCTTATTCCTAAGTATATTCCCATACCCGAAAAGATTTACAAGATGTTTATGTAACATTTGTAAGTTAAGTGATCTATGCCTACATGTAATGCAAGAACAATTTCGCAAAAAGAAATAAGAAAATAAAAACACTTTTGGATTTATAATATTTATATAAAAGAAAATAAAATAGAAATGGAAAATATTTTTGGTATTTTAAAATTCTTATATAAAAGAAAATAAAATAAAATAGAAAAATAAAATATTTTTGGATTTTTATATTTTTATAAGTACGAAAATAAACTTTCAAAAGAGAAAGGATCTTCAAGGCACTAACTTCAAACACCACGTGAAAATCGTACACCTCTCCCCGGCAGTGGCGCCAAAAACTGATTCGATATAAATATATAGTATATCCCGTTAGATAAGAAAATTACTTTAGGAAAAGTAATAGTCTATCTTCCGAGTGTCGTTTCCACGGTGAGAGATGAATTGAAATTCATGTTAATGGTTTTGAAATATAATACTTGATTATCATTTAAGATTTTTGGTTTAAAAACTATTTTTAATACTAAGAAAATTATACTAATTATACTAGCACTAAATTTGTTAAGCGAAGATTAAGCTCTTGACTAAAACCTTATAAAAGAGATCATAAACTTCCAGCAAGCTTACAAAAATAAACAAAACAAGTATTACGATATTAAGCATATGAAACATTTATCCAATAAGCTTATGAAATGAAGAATCGAAATAAGCTATTAAGCTTATCCGAACAATCTCAATCAAATAAGCTTTCACGAAATCTTTTGTAAAATATCTAAGCTCGAATGAGATCCAACAAGCTATTACTAGCTTATCAGATTTAAAATAAGAGCTTTTGATAACTTATACATCTAGAAAAAGTTAAACCTTAGCTTAATATAAAAAACTTGAAATCAAAACTTATGTAGGATTTAAGGTTGTAAATTGTACAAACTTATGAAAAGCTTATGCAAAAAAAAAACTCTTAAACCGAAGAGAAGTTAAGAAATAAGCTGACTATTAAGCTTAGAAAGGTAGAGCTTATTCTACAATAAGCTCGGATAAGAACTAAAAAAAGGAAAAAACTTTTAGACATAAACATCTTCATTAACTAGTAAAAATCTTACAATATTCCAAAATAAGCTGTTGAAATAGCTTTTACAAATAAGCCAAACACAAAAATAAGCTACAACTATAAAACTAATAAGCTAGCTCCCTCCGTCCCATATAAGTGTCTAGTTTGACTTGATTTTGAATTCTTTTTCATAAACTATGACCGTAAATATTATTCTTTATGTTATATATATGCTTACTTGAAATTATATACACCATGAAAAATACATTCTTGCTAAACTACTATCCATTCATAATATTTTGCATTGAGGTGGATCATTATAACATAAGAAAAAATAATTAAGGTCAAAGTTGAAGAAAAAAGACTTTAAAAAGTCAAAAATGGACAACAACTATAAAACTAATAAGCTACTATTTAAGAGAAAAGCGCAAAAATAAACTAAAACTAATCAAAAAAATTGTGGGGGAGCGAGTTGTTTTATAGCCATGTCTAGGGGGTTGAATTGTAAATTCATCTCCTCATTGCATCATTAAGTAGCCAATGATTGGCCTTGGATCACGAGTACACGGATTGAGAGAATGACGAGCCGATAGATGGATGACATGTTTCATTTATGACAGCGTACCTCGTACGCAATAGTGCTGACTGTTGGATCATACTCACATTCTTTCATTATATGAATTGAGATAACAATTTTATTCCCAGCCACGTGTCAACTTTTCATTCGCATTCCAGAAGTAGTGGAGCCTCACGTGAGGCAGAAATGATTTTATTTTAAAGCATGTGACTTGTCATCATGCCGACGTCATCATCTTCTTATAATTAGATTTATTTCTTTTATCTTGGGCTCATGTTGTTGGGCTAAGTTGATAATGGGTTTGTCCGACCCATTTAAATGGGTTACGGGCTGGCCTAATAAAATCCGAGGGCGCTGTTGAACTCGTAATCTCGCGCTCTTTCCAATGACATGCTCGGGGACTTTTCACGACTTTGTCTTGATCTTGAATACTAAGCACTCTTGATCGAAATGAACCCATAAATACCCGTTTTTGCTTTATTTTCAATCCGTGTTACTTGCAAAACATAAAAATACCAAACAAACATATTTATAATATAATTAAACATATTTTAGTATTTTTAGTCCGATTAATAGTGTTTTACGGGTTATAAATAATGTGTGATTTAGCACACATCAAGAAGTTTAGGAATTGGTACCGTGTCCAGATAAAGTGTTATTGATCAAACTAAAGTAGATTTATAAGGTCAAGACGGATGAATTTGGTGGGGTACTAAAAAATAAGGCTAGACTAGTTGCTCAAGGATTCAGGCAAGAAGAAGGAATCGATTTCGAGGAATCATTTGCACTGGTTGCTAGAATAGAGGCCATTTGTATCTTCGTAGCAAATACCGCTCATAAAAATATGAAAATATACTAAATGGACGTCAAAATAGCTTTCTTAAATGGCGAGCTCAAAGAAGAGGTCTACGTTTCTCAAACAGAATGATTTGTTGATCAGGAAAACCCATCGCATGTGTACAAGCTAAAAAAGGCTCTCTACGGTCTCAAACAAGCACCACGTGTATGGTACGACATACTGTCAAGCTTCCTAATCTCACAACATTTCTCCAAATGTGCAGTTGATCTAACAATCTTCACACGGCAAGCTGGAAATGACTTATTACTGGTACAAATTAATGTTGAAGATATAATATTTGCATCTACTAATACTGCCATGTGTAATGAGTTTGCTAATCAGATGACCACTATGTTCAAGATGTCAATGATGGGGCAGATGTCATTCTTTTTAGGATTACAAATTTCTCAGAGTCCTAGAGGCATCTTTATAAACCAATCTAAATATGCTTCTAAAATTGTTAAAAAATATGGTATGCTAACTAGTGATTCTGTAGACACACCTATGGTAGAAAAGAGTAAACTGGATGAAGATCTACAGCAGAAACCAGTTGATGCCACACTTTACCGTGGCATAATTGGATCCCTCATGTATCTGACATCCAGTAGACCAGACCTTATTTATGTAGTCTGCTTATGTACCCGGTATCAGGCAAAGCCTACCGAAAAGCACTTATCTGCGATTAAACGGATCTTTTGATACCTAAAGGGAACCATTAACATGGGTCTCTAGTACTCGAAGGATACCGGTATGTCTCTAACAGCATATGCAGATGCAGATCACGCGGGGTGTCAGGACACTAGACGCAGTACATCAGGAAGTGCTCAATTCTTAGGTGTAAACTTGTTAGCTGGTCTTCAAAGAAGCAAAAATGCACTGTCATCTCGAGTACATAGGCTGAATATATTGCTTTATCTGGGTGTTGTGCTCAAATCCTATGGATGCGTTCATAACTAACAGATTATGGCTTTCAATTCAATAAGATTCCTCTGTACTGCGACAATAAGAGTGTGATTACCTAATGTTGCAACAATGTTCAACACTCACGAGCCAAGCACATCGATGTTCTCTACCATTTTATAAAGGAGCAAGTGGAGAATGAAATCGTAGAGCTATACTTTGTCCGGAATGAATACCAACTGGCTGACATCTTCACCAAACCTTTGCCAAGAGAAAGACTCAACTTCTTGATTGAAAAGCTCAGTATGAGAAGCATGTCTCCGGAAATGTTGAAACGTCTGGCAGAGGAAACGGACGAGTGATGGTGGTAACTTATATCCTGTATCATATGTACATAAGAAAACATAAAAACACAAAAATATTTTTCTTTTATATAAATTTTTCAAAAACAAAATAGAAAATTAAAAAATCAGAAAAATATAAAAATATATGTATCTCTCGCATGTATTCTGAATATCGATAACATTTACGGCCTTAGAAATGTCATTCAATAATGATACGAGGCTGTAAATGAAGTTCGAGCAGAAGTTCAAAAGCTTTTAAAACATGCCAAAAATGGCTTGCTATTATTTCAGATAGCAACCCCGTCATCATCTTAAAGGCTAGTATTTCAAAAAGAAAATATGACCTCTCTACGAGAATTTATTCTCGGGCATGGTCTACTTTATGACCATGAAAAGGCTTGTGATTACTTTGCATCACAACCCGTGCTTCCTATATTAAGTGTATGTATCAGTGCACTTATGTGTCAAAATAAGAGAAATTTTATTTCTTGGGTGTTGATTTTCAAAAATAATATAATCATCTTTAGGAATTCATTAGAAAAATCATTTTCAAAGATATTTGACCACTCAAACAACGACTACAGCTATTTAAATAGAAAACGGGTCATTGTTTGAAGGGGAGAAAATGTCAAATATCTTCTTCATATTTAATCATGTGATAATCGGAAAAAGATTTTAAACAATAAAGGGTGAATAATTAAAGGGGAGTTAATTAATTTTAACTCAATCGGGCTTTATTTGTTAAGTGTTTAATTATTTAAGGGTATTATTGCAAAATGAGAGACTTTTTTCTTGTTCATTAACCTTTAGGGACTAGTTTTGCCATTAGTGAAACTACTTTTTACCTTAGGCTAAATTAATTAGGAAAATAGAATCTTTAGTAAACCTTAGGGGGCATTTATGCCAAAACCCAAAAGTTTTTAACATAAACACCCCCTTGTCGTCTTTCCCACACTCGTCTCAAACACATAAACCTTAAACCTCCATTACTAATTTCCAAGACTTCAAGAACTTGCTCTATCTTCGTTATAATCAAAAGGTACACTTGTTTTAATGTTAAACACCTATATATCTGAACTAAACGTGGGAATTTGCTCGTAAAACCCTAAAAATCGACCTAACTTTCATCACCTTGAAAAGTGCTTGAAACATTAAATTGATTGAGGGGTTTTGGTCCTAAAGGGGTCTAGAACATGTACCTATAACAGGTTTTAAAGGGGTTAATATATGCTTGTGTAATGTACGATTCTTGTCTTTGATTATTTGGGAATGGGTCAAAAACGTGTAAAAGGTCATGGGTTTGTGTTCAAGAATGATAAACTAAGTGTGTGTGAGTGTTTACTTGATTCTAAACATGTTTAACTTCAAAAAGTATGATTATTTAGGTTTTTTGTGTTCCTATGGGTCGAACTAGACATAAGTCAAGATTTTAGTGGTTAATTCATAAATTAAATGTGTTAAAATGTTTTATAGATTCTATGTGTTCATGTTAAGATGTATAATGATGCTTGAGAAGGTGTAAAATGTTGGTGTATGTGTTACACAGGAGAACTATACATGTTAATGCAAGCAAACTATACACTAGTTGTTAACACAAGCGAACTATACATGTTAACGTAGGCGAATTATTTACTAATGATAACACAGGCGAATTATACATGTATTCATATGCGAACTATACATTATTGGTAATGCAGGCGAAGTATAATATATACATAGGCGAACTACACATTAGTGCTAATGCAGGCGAAGTATACACAAATACATAGGTGATCTATGCATGTGGCTCAATACAGGCGAATTATACAGAGTTGAACCGGCGAACTATACACATGAGTCTAACATAGGCGAATAATACACATACTTAGGGCGAATTATACATGATTTTTTCTAGATGAATTAATCTCGTAATCTTTGTAATCAAATGTCATAATCTAATCTAAGTTTAATTAAACCTTAACTTGTCACTTAGTGATTAATTTAGGTCTAGTTTCTCCTTAGAAATCTTTAGTGGTTGCCTTGGATTTTTTTTATAAATTGCCTATAGTTAGTGTGTTGTATGATTATGTGTTTCTCCTAGTCTCATGTGTGTTAATATTTTGCCTAGTATATTTGTGCATAATTCCTAGTGTAAATTAGTCTTGCATTAAATCCTTCATATGATTATTGCCTATAGTTAGTGTGTTGTTTGATTATGTGTTTCTCCTAGTCTCATGTGTGTTAATATTTTGCCTAGTATCCGTGTGCATTATTTCTAGTGTAAATCAGTCTTGCATCTATAATCATTAGTCATGATCTAGATTGTCTTTCAGTGATATATATTTGCTTGTATATGAACTGTATGTGATAAATCTTAGCAGAATCATGTCTTCCATTACTGCTCAACAAACCAAACTTGATCTGGAACTTGTTCCCAAGGAGAAAAGACTTGAGATTGGGAAATGCAACGGAAGATTAAATCCTGGAAAGATACAAAGAGAACCCACATTTCAAGTTGTTCTGGATGCTCTTGCTCTCACTTCATGCTACTCTGCATTTCTCATCACTGCAGATGTTCCAGAATTCTACATGCATCAATTCTGGGATTCAGTTTACAAGCATGACACTTTCTACAGATTCAAAATGGACAAAAGGAAGAGATTCAAACTCAATCTGGAAATCTTCAAAGATATCTTTAAGATTTGCCCTAGAGTACATGGACAAGACTTTGATGCACTTCATACTGATGAAGAAATTGTGTCTTTCTTAAGAGATCTTGGTCACACTAGGGAAATCAATTCACTCAATAATGTTGTTGTTGATAAGATGCATCAATCTTGAAGAACTTTTGCTGCTCTCATTAACAGAAGTTTATCTGGAAAGACAACTGGTCAAGACAAGCTTCATCTCTCCAAAGCACAAATCCTTTAGGGTATGTACCATAAAAAGAATGTAGACTATGTTGAACTACTTTAGGAAGATTTCATTTACCAGATTGACAACAAAGCCTACAAAAAGCAAGAGAAGATTTACTACCCTTGATTCACTAAAGTTATCATTCACTACTTCCTTACTCAAGACAAGACAGTCTCCTGGAGAAACAAGTTCGGGATGTACACCTCCAAGGATGACTATCTGATAAACAATTGGAGATTCGTCTCTACAAAAGAAAAATCACAAATTTATAGAGCTCAATTTCCTATGTCTATGACAAATCATGAGATACAGGAAACCAAAGCTTACAAGACTTATATCAGCTATGCTACAAGAGCTACACCTCCTAAGAAGGTGCAAAAGTTCAAGAAGCCTGCATCTCCTTAACTCTCTACTGTTCCAGTTTCATCTGAAGAACCTATGATGAAATCAAAGAGAGTAAAGAGACCTGCAAAGAAGTCCACTAAGGCTCTAACAAGAGGTGTTGTCATTAGAGAAACTCCTGAGATGCCATTGTCTAAGAAGGAAAAGGTGGATGTTGCTAGAGGTAAAGGAATTGAGCTGCTATCTGATGTGACATTAACTGAAGAAGCTCAATATGAAGAAGTTTGAAGGAAGAGTATGAGGGACTTTCACAAGACTCACCCAAGTAGGTCTGGTATTGTTACCAAAACTACTCTAAGTATTGCTAAAATCAATCCTTCTGTCACAAATGAAGGAACTGGTGTTAAACCAGGGGTTCCCGATGTGACTGAAGAAGAATCATCTGAAAGTGAAGCTGATTCTTGGGGAAATGATGAAGATGACAACAATAATAAACAAGATTCTAGAAGTGAAGGAAGTGATGAAGAGAATGACAGTGATGATAAGAATACCATATCTGACAATGAAAAAGGGTCGGATTTCGAGCATGAAACTGATGAAAATGGATCGGATTCTGAATTTGATCATCAGGAAAATAAAGAAGAAGATAAAGATGATGAAGAAGAAAAGGAGGAAGAGCTTGTTAAAACCCCGTACAACGATTCTGATGATGAAGGAAAGATTACTGATAAAGCTGAAGGTGATGAAGATGAAGAGATGGATTATACTACCAGTCAGCTATACGATGATGTGGATATAAGGCTGAATGAACCAGTTGATACTGATAAAGGGTTTATTCAAGAGGAGGGTACCGATGCTGAAATAACTAACATTCTACAAGGGAATGAAAATCCAGAGATCTCTCAAGTCATAGAAAATGCTCATGTGACACTTTCTACTGTCCCACAGAAGACTGAAGTTCTAGTTACTAGCTCTTCTCTTTCATCTTACTTGGCAGCTAAATTCTTAAACTTTTTAGATATTCCCCATACGGATGCAGAAATTGTTTCTCCAATGGATGTTCACGTCTATCATGAAGTACCAAATAAGCAAACTCCCACACTTCTTACTGTACCTGTCTTGGTCATCACCGATACTTCACCAGTATATTCCACCATCATTCCACAATCATTACCATCCTTCGCTCCTCCACCACAACAATCAACATCCACACCACCACAACAACTGATGCTGCAAATCCTCCATCTACACTTCCTGATTTCGCATCAGTCTTCCAATTCAACAACAGAGTCACAGCATTGGAAAAAGAAGTTGCTGAACTCAAAAAGGATCCTCTTAAAACTTAAGTAACTGATCTAGTAGATGAATATCTAGACGCAAGACTCGGTGCCACCAGAGATGAATTTATGAGCCATCTCTCGGCATCAATCACTGCAAGGATCACAGAGCAAGTCAAGAATGAACTACCTTAGATCCTACCAAAGGAAGTATCTAACTTTGCTCCTTCAGTGATCCAAAACATGGTTACTGAGTCACTTGGACATGCGGTTCTAGCCAAGGAGTCTTCTCAACCACAATCTTCATATGAGGCCGCTGCAACGCTTACATAATTTGATTTGAAGAAGATTCTTATCGACAAAATGGATAAAAGTGAATCATATCTGGCAGCTCCTGAACACAGAGAATGGTATGAATGATTGATAAAATCTTATGATCTCGACAAGACTATCTTCTTCACTTATGGTAAAGTGTATTCATTTGAAAAGCCAAAGATAAAGGTGAAGACCCTTCCGCTAGATCAGACCGAAGGTTGAAGTAGAGGAAGACTAGCAAGGATAAAGAACCAACAAAAGGTCCTAAAGATAAAGAATCACAGTCTGGCTCATCCAAAGGAACCAAGTCTCAACCAAAATCTTTTAGAAAGTCTGTTCAATCAGAGGAACCAGAATTTAAGGTTGCAGATTCGGATATGCCACAAGATCCAGAGGAGAACCCGAGTAATGATGATGAAGAACCCAAGGAAAAGGTTGCATCTAAACATGACTGGTTCACCAAACCTACACAACCTCAAGAACCTACTCATCCTGATTGAAATGTTGGCAAGACTCCACAACAAGGACAAAATCAAAGCTAGTTAATGACTCTTTCATCTTCTGCTGATAAACCGTCAAAGACCTTTGATAAATTGATGAGAACTCCTATAGACTTCTCTGCATACATCATGAATGGCCTAAAAATCACGAATATGACTCAAGAAACACTGTTAGGGCCAGCATTCAGACTTCTCAAAGGCACTCGTTCTAATTATGCTGAGTTGGAGTATGACTTTGAAGAATGTTACAAAGCCTTATCAGAGAAACTTAATCGGGAGAATCCAGAAGGCGGTGACTATCCATTTGATCTTACCAAACCCCTACCTTTAGTTATGAGTGGAAATTGTCAAAAAGTACCAGTTGACTACTTCTTCAATAATGATCTCAAGTATCTGCAAGGAGGAGTTTCAACAATGACCTACACGACTTCTATTACAAAGACAAAGGCTGCTCAATATGATCTTCCAGACATTGAAGACATGGTTCCAAATATATGGGTTCCTGTTAAAGTTGCCTATGATAAACATACGTTATGAGGAATCTCACATTAGAGAGAACAACGTAAGACCTTCTATGGGTATGCATAAGGCCTACAATCCACACATGATGTATATTCTATGAAACGTATTCTGGCAGTAACTCAGGTCGAGGTAATAAGGAAACATGGGTATAGGTATCTAAAAGAGATTGTAGTAAGAAGAGCCAATAACGACCTTTACAGATTTAAGGAAGGCGAATTTCCACGTCTTCGTATCAATGATATCGATGACATGCTTCTCTTTGTTATTCAAAATCGGCTTACAAATATCTTAGGCGATGGTGTTTCCAACTTCGCAATAGCATTGAGAATGTTCACCAGAAGTTTGGTTATTCAGAAGCTAGTCAAAGATCTTCAACTGGGAGTCTAAAGTTACCAGAAGAAGATCAACGTCACCAAGCCAGAAACTACCAAATCCGGCATCAGGAAAAGGGACCCATACACTCCATATCAAGACCCTCATGGATTCATTTATGTCGACAACAATGGGAGAAACAAGTTGATGCGATCAGATGAACTCTACAAGTTCAATGATAGGACATTAACTGGGCTTCAAACTTCGCTAGATGACATAACAAAGAATATCCGAATGGAGTACCTGCCAAAGATAAGATGGAGTACATTGGAAAAGAAAAGAGCTAATATCATAATCAAGGCGATTGACAAGCAGCTGAAAGAAAGAAGGAGGATGAGGAGCCTCGGAAAGTTTGTTGGTGGAAGGCACTACGGAACTGACCTCTAGCTACTTCAACGAACAATATGACTTTGTCATATTGTGTTCGTCTCTATAAGGTCATTTCATATATTTTATAAACTTGTGAATATGTAGTGCAGACTTAAAAAGTAGGCATATATAGTGTTTGAGTATGAGTTTTCAAGAATTTCTTAGTAAATTCAAAATTTCTCAAATTAACATACTCAAACACCATATAGTTCCCTCATAATTTGAGGGGGAGCATTAATATTGTCCAATAACCGGCTTGTTAATAATTGGACATCTTTTCCCCAAAACCATGAATATTTGAATCAATTGATATCTAAAATATCAAGAGATTTGACATTTTTGATAAGGGGAGAAAATGTGATTAAAATATATGGCTAATAATGTGATTTTTATGATCTCAAGTTTACGCTTTCTTGTATATGTGCTAAAATCTTTTGATTAATCGATGCACATATGAAGGGGGAGCAAATGGTTAAGTGATGGCTGAAATGTGGAAGTACCAAAGACCGACCATTTAAATTACTATATTGGAGTTATAAGGTGGTTAAGTTTAGGTATCCATTCCCATGATCCAGCCAGAACCGGAGGGATCTACCCAGGGATATTCCACTAGATAGTGTAGAAGTCCTTAGGTATGAAAAAAGGAGTAAAGTGAGATTAAGGGAAAAGTGCCGACTGAGATGGAGCTAGTACTGGAACAAACCCAACAAGGTACTAGTTATGAAGTCTCGATAAGCGCTGAAGGGGTTGAAGAATTAAAAAGAAAAGTTAAGATAAAGGGTGAAAAGAAAGAAGCCCTCCTTACACTTAGGCAGAAACCGGGTCAATACATTTGCTGTCTAGAATCACAAAGATGATTGCTGACATTGAAGACTGACATCATGGACCTAGTGATGCAATGCACAACCCTCCCTAGCCACTCAGAATCTCTCAAAAGATTTATGTTTCATTTCTCACGGAGATTACACGCATTTCTATCAACTTTCTCACTCCGAGTTAGTTGGTATTGAAAAGGTGGCAGTCTGCTCCAGCCTCCGATCACTAAAACCAAAGTGCACTATTAAGTCTAGAGCCAAAAGAGATCATCCATAAATCTCAATATACATTAAGAGTCCTACGCATTATCATTGTGATTTTGCCAGAACATCCGAGTGATTCTAAGTATATCACCCAGTGAAAGAAATGGAAATCCTGCTTGAGCCAACATCAAACAAAGCTCTTGGTAGGTGACTTGTGAGAACCTATACGATCGAACTTGTGATACATGGATAACGATTCGGTCTAGCTCATGAATTGACGAATGAATTTTGGAAAAGATAAAAACAGTTGGTGTGTCATAAAACCGTTTGCATTTTGACACACCGGATGATTTTCTAAATCGATTTTCAATCTTATGTCCATGGAAAGCCTCACAAGGGTATCTGGACATAGGAAAGCTGAACACGAGTTGACGGCTTAATCGGGAAGATTAATAACTTACCGGCTTACACTCTACGTGTTTAACTACTTGAACGCTCTGGTAAATGAGAACGACTAGTGCAGCTACGAAACCCTGTCAAGGAGATTCTTTGGAATTCTACCTAATCACAGGCAGTATTTATATTGAATAACGGGAAACCATTGTAAGAACAACCATATTTGACGAAGTGACAAAGCCACTTTCGTCCATATATGTTGTTTATCACTAACCCATTTATGCACATTTCCTGACGGTGGTAGCAGTTTCCGATAACAAGTCAAAGCCAATACTACATGCTCATACTCGACCAACATATATAAAGACATCATGAAAGCTCAAGTACATGTTTCAAGACTTTCGGTACTCGGATACCGTACGTCTTTCTTGAAGCGACAAAGTATTAAGTTGATACCGTACGTACTCCATAAAGTGACGAAGTGGTAAAGTTAAAGAATTTTAAGAAAGATATCTTAGTCAAGCTTTCAAGACCAAGAAACAACAACAACAATATGAGCATGTTGGTCCAGAAGTCACAAGATCACAAGAAGGCAAAAGATCACAAGATGATGATAAGAGATTATGCTTGGTTGATGATCTCAAAGAAGTTCTAAATCACATTCATATCAAGTCAAAGATACAAGTCAAAGCCTAAAGTCAATGATCACTACATCAATTCACAAGTTAAAGATTTAAGTTAAATACTACGAGCTCAAGACTAAAGTCAAAGCATAGTATGCTAGGTTTAAGTTTTTGTAAATTGGAGTGACCTCCATTAGGGGGAGATTATTAGAAATATAAAAAGTATCGGTCACTTCCAATATAGATAGTCATAGCTCGTAGATTAATCATATGTAATGTTAGTAAGCTAACCGGGCCAAAGACACATGTAAAGCCCATGACTAAGCCCATGGCCGATTATAGTTTGATGTATTTATACCCTCTTCACACATGGAGAGGGAGTTGGTTGTTCATTTTCACACATGGTAATCTAATTGTTCTTTCTTTGTTTCTCTCTCTAAGTGTTCATCCAACCACCTATTTCTCTCTCTAAAACTCTAAACGAATCCTTCCTCTATATGTGTTAAGATATTCTACAACCAACTTGATCGATGCAATATGCTAAAAGGAAACCACTAACCATTCAATAACCAAGATTACTAACACATGAGCCGTATTGTTTTGGTTGGTCGTTACATAGAAACATTAAAGTCATGGTAAAGCATTTCATAACATTAACCAAAATCAAGCAATATATATGTTTTTTTTTCATACATGGTGTATTTTCCAAACTTCATTCTTACAACATACGTTTCCACTTTATTTATTTTGTAAAACTATTTTCTAGTCATTTCCAAAATTTCACTTTCAATTCATCAAGAGCATATGTAGAGTATACTTTCCAAAATTTCTTTTTTTGTCAACCCATCATTGCCAAAACAATATGACAACCCTTAACTGCCAACATCCCATAATTATTTTTAATATATTAATGTATCAATTCAAGACCTTAGAATCTTGTATTTTAATGGCTTATTTGAGTCAAACTTATATATCAATACTTTAAATAGATGACCTAGCGTTGAGCATTGAAATTTAAACTTTTGCAAAGAGGTTTGTCACTTTCACATCAAATGTTTCTATAGAAACTTAAAATTGCAAACTAAAGTAAAAGCCAGGTTGTCTGATATGACATTATTGTTTAGTTATAGAAATCATGGAATGTATACAAGATATATCAAGTATACATGCATACGTAAAAAAAATCCATACAATATGCAAAAAAGAAATCATTGAGCTATTAAAAACCAACTTGATCGATACAATATGCAAAAAAGGAAACCACTAACCATTCAATAACCAAGATTACTAACACATGAGCCGTATTGAATTAGTTGGTCGTTACTTAGAAACATTAAAGTCATGGTGAAGCATTTCATAACATTAACCAAAATTAAGCAATAAATATGTTTTTTGCATACATGGTGTATTTTCCAAACGTCATTCTTACAACATACGTTTCCACTTTATCTATTTTGTAGACTATTTTGTGGTCCTTTCCAAAATTTTACTTCAAATTCAATACGACATATAAAGCGTATACTTTCCAAAATTTCTTTTTTTGTCAACCCTTCATTGCCAAAACAATATGTCAACCCTTAATTGCCAACATCCGATAATTATTTCTAATCAATCAATGTATCTATTCCAGAACTTAGAATCTTGTATTTAAATAACTTATTTGAGTCAAACTTTACAATATTGTATCTAATATTCTTCCTTTTCACATCTCCTTATTAGTATAAATATACTATTCCTACGCAAAAGAATACATAAGAAATAATACATACAATCCAACCATTGCTTAAGAAATGGAATACGCAAGAAATCAAAATGAAGGAAAGGTTGTTGAACACCCTGCAGTTGAAGTCGCAGTTAACAATATGCTTGAACCCGAGGTTTACGTAGTACATATTTTGATGTTATTTACTAACATATACGTTCGCTATATCATTCTAGCATATATTGTATTACTTGTTAGATTGACTCTCAAATCCTTACCGCTTTTATGGAAGTTGATCCGGTGTTCAACCCTGGTGATGTGGATAATGACGTTGAGGTAAACACGATTTTTCATTTACTTTTTGTGTATTAAGATCACATTATATGCGATGGCGGTTGGGATTTGCTTGATCCTGGTTATAATGTGCCTAGTTTGTTAGATTGTTTTTGTGTTGTTGCATGTACAATCATGTGAACAAGGGTGTTTGTTTATGAATGTTTTGTACCTTATGTTCTTTCGGCTTAAGTTTAAAAGTATACTGGAAAAAAATAAGCTTATCAAACATAGACGTAATTGAGATATATTGTTTTAAATGTGTGAAATAGCTCGAACAACGTCATCACATTTAGCTAAACAAATTTAACCAGCCTTAATGTGGTTTAAATGTCACTCGGGGGAGTTTATGGTTTGGTTGTACATACAACTCACGTTTACTAATTTAACTTTTATAGAGCCACCCATTTAATATGCTTAATTTTAGATTACATACTTGATATTTTCTTTTTAGTTTGCTTGATCTGTGCAAAACATTTGCAATTTAAGTGTGTGATACCAAAAACTACGTAATAATAGTTACTTTTGAGTTTTTAATTAGCATTTTATATATCAAAAAATAACGGATCAAACTACAACAAATTGCTACATTTATATCCTCAAAAGCAAAATTACATTTACAGCTATTTATACTTGTGCTCCACTTGTGTTGCATAATATCATTCGCCAATTTGGATAGTTATTGTTTTACGTTAAAGGTTTCTCTTAATTTTGGTTTAGGGTTTGTATACTAACCCTAACTATTAAGATTATCATATTGTACATGATGACCAATTTCTATACATATTAAATAAATTAAAGACACAAAAGTAAACAAGAAATTTACGAAATCTCATCAAAATATATAACAAAATGCAATACACCAATGTTATTTTAAGTGTGTGATACCAAAAACTACGTAATAATAGTTACTTTTGAGTTTTTAATTAGCATTTTATATATCAAAAAATAACTGATCAAACTACAACAAATTGCCACATTTATATCCTCAAAAGCAAAATTACATTTACAACTATTTATACTTGTGCTCCACCTGTGTTGCATAATATCATTCGCCAGTTTGGATAGTTATTGTTTTTCGTTAAGGGTTTCTCTTGCTTTTGGTTTAGGGTTTGTATACTAACCCTAACTATTAAGATTATCATATTGTACATGATGACCAAATTCTATACATATTAAATAAATTAAAGACACAAAAGTAAACAAGAAATTTACGAAATCTCATCAAAATATATAACAAAATGCAATACACCAATGTTATTTTAAGTGTGTGATACCAAAAACTACGTAATAATAGTTACTTTTGAGTTTTTAATTAGCATTATATATATATATATATATATATATATATATCAAAAAATATCTGATCAAACTACAACAAATTGCCACATTTATATCCTCAAAAGCAAAATTAGATTTACAACAATTTATACTTGTACAACTTCCATGACCAAATATCGTAATCAGTATACGCAACGTAATCAGTATACAGACATTAATATCGGTCTATACTAATTACTATTGAATATCATTATACATTGTACTAATAAGCATATCGATCACCATGCACTTCTATTCTTTTTTGTAACCCTGGAATCAGTACTTTACAGCCGACTCTTTCGCATCCCTAAGAAACCAACGCGCTTTCTACAAGATAGACCAAGTACGTGTCGACTTTGTTTAGTTGGATAACAAGGACCACAAACTGTACTACTTCTTGCACGACAAATATGTACTGTAAGGGTTGTAAATTATATAACAAATTGTTTAATGTGAATTATCTATACTAACCATTAACCCTAAGCACTTAATTTGTTATGTCTAATACTAGGGAGAAAAAATGTTGACAGAGATGGTAGCCGCATATAAAGACAAGACCTTTGCTCAAAATTTTGTGTAACTCGATCATTTCCAAGTTGGGTTCCAAGACCCAATACAATATCTGCGTTATCAAAACTACAACTTTCTTTGCTGTGATTGGTTTATTATAGTTAACTCTAATACGGTCATTACAAAAATTTTGTTCGCCGAGGAAATCGGGTTTCAGATGCACTCGTGGCTACCGTCCATTAGGTCTCTTGTTGGTGATAAAACAAAACGCAAAATGCTGATCGGTACATAAAATTTACTTAAGTGTGTTATATGCTTCAAAATAAACTAATATCACGTATTCCTTATCAATTTTTTTAATATACTTATAGATACTGTTGGAAGAGTGACTCGCGGTGGCCTACAATAACCCGCAAGTTATAACACTTGTGAAGTATGGTTGTGAGATCTGACGTAATAGTGTGATGTGTCGTTGTATGGTGTATATTTTTATATTTCAAGTTTTAAATTTAAATTTTGCCGACTTAACAAAAAACAACACTTTAACGGGCAGTGTACCTGGTCGGTGGTAGATTCGTGGTAAGTTGGGTGTCGAACACTTGAAGCGAGGTTAAATCTCTCAATTTATTTATATGTTATCTAATCTAAGTTAATTCTATGCTAATCCTATGTTAGTTCTAATCCTAATTCTAACAGGTAAAAGGGGGGGTTTCAGCCTGAGAGACTGGCATGGGTTTGGTTGGTGACTACAATCAATTCAAGACACTTTAACCCACGCAAGCAAATTAACAGAAGATAAAAGAGCGAACGAGCCTTATGATAGAAAACTGTATTGGCCATCATTAATCCGATAAGAAGTTGGTTTGTTTATTCAATGCAATGATTACTTATCTTGAAGAGGCATATAATTCTTAGACTAAGGCGGGACTTTATCCTAAGACCTAGACACAATAATTCTGTCACAATTAAAGCATCCGCATAAAGCATCCTTATTACCTGATTATAATTCATCTTAGGGATTAAAGCAATGGTGATCTTGTTAAACCCTAGCTCATAGAGACTTTACCCACTTACTGCTTAATGGCAGTTTATGCACTAGTAGTCCACTTGTCCAACTATCTAATGGAATTAGAACATTATTTGTTGAATTATCTAGATTCTCCTACTAGTCAACATGTTTAATAAACCAAAGGCAATTTCCGTTAACTAGTTAAGCCAGAAGCGTATCATTAGCACGATTTTAGAAGGACAATATTTATGATCCTATGATTCTAGATGTATAAATTACTATATGGAGAGTTATCCTAGCATCTAGATTACTTGGTCCGTATCACTAGATCCAGTTGAATGACAGGTCGCATACAAAAGCACGTAAACAAGTATATTTGATAAACATAAACTAGCATACAATAATAAATTAAGAAATCAAGATATAAACAAAACCAAAAATTCAGATCTTTATAATAATGGCTAATACCCGAAGGTATTAGCCTTTAAACATCATAATTAATACAAGAGTAATTGTTTTAGCCAAGGTAAACTAATCGATTTAACGAATGATACCAAAAACTAAACGATTATAAAAGTATACGAAATTACACGTTGTCTCCTATGGATTGGAATGCGTTGCAAGACCTCTTCTGCTCTTTTTCTCCTCTGAAAATATATAACGAATGATACCAAAAACTGAACGATTACAAAAGTATAAGAAATTACACATTGTCTCCTATGGATTGGATGAGAGTTGCGAAGACCTATTCTGCTCTTTTTCTCACTCTGAAATTTGACTTTTGTCGGTTTAGGTATCGAGAATATGATTTAGCACACTTAAAACTTATTTTCAAGTTTTGTATTTATAGGGTTTGGAGTCGGTGTCGATACGACGTATCCAAGGTATTGGATACGGCGTATTGGGTGTTTCTTGAAGTAGGGACCACGTTTGATATCTTCCAGAACATTCACCTTTTATTATCTCCATATGGCGTATTGGTTCTTATGGATACGGCGTATGATCATGTTTCCTTTGTTGGTCTTTGGTGAGTGCAGGCACGGATACGCCGTATCTTCCTTGATGGATACGACGTATTGGTTGTCAAAACAGTAATCTTCAAAATATCTTTCATTTATGCTCAGATTGCGCGCCTTTATGCTAATAATCACCAAGTACTCCGTTAATCTACTACAATTCTCAATACAAATGAATTAAGTAACAACTTCTTTGCAACTATGTATACAAAAACGGGGTTAATTACATGGGATAATGATGCTATAAAATAGGACCGTTATGTGATGTATTAAGATTCCCCCCCCACCCCACCCTCACGTGACTACTTGTCCTCAAGTAGCCTTTAGAAGTTTATAAAAATGTATCCCTAAGGATATTTTCCGTTAAAGCATTTATTTGATCTATTACAAGTACACAACCAAACACCTCACGAAATAGGAAGATGAAAACACTCAAATCACTCAACTAATCTATGTGGTAACATGTAACTAATTCGCTCAATTGCTCGGTCGTGACGAGTATTCTATCATAAGCTTGGCAAGGATACACATCTCCACCGCTAAAGCTAAGGAGTAACAAGTTTATAAAGGTAAATATGGGTTTTTATGATATGGCTTAGGGTTGATTACTCTAACTAATCTTTATCGATACCAATATTCCAGGAGGGCGACAAAGACCACACATACACACCTGTAATGACGGGGATAGACACATGTGACTTCTTACTCCCAACTCTGTCACACCCCCAGACGGGGCCTGGACGGAATACGTGTCCGGAGGCGTGACTTTATTGAGCATCTCAAGTACAAAGCATAAAGAACGACCTCTAAGGGTACGTTTTGAAAAATAAACACCGTTGCAAAGTTTTAAAATAATAATAATAAGTTTTACATCGATTAAAATTTAAAAGATTCAAAGTTAAAATGCGGAAGCTTAAATAAGTACTATATTGTATTTAAATACATAAGATAAATCTTGGAAACGGTACAGGCAAATAGACTTCAATAAGTTCAATCAAACAGCAAATCAATCGCTATGCACCTGTGATAAAACACTGCTTAAAACGTCAACATAAGTTAAGTGATTTCATAGTTAGGCTCAAACGTTGTTATAGTGGACACATGGATATCAAAACGTATCGACAGTTAGTAACAGATCCAATCACATTAAAAAGGTATTTACGTTGTGCTAAGACTATGACCACGACAGCTAATTACGTTTATGATAGTATTATGCTAGTTGAAACAAGCCCGGGTAACTGACCAAGACTACCTTCTTAAGTTTTGACATGGTATATATCCTTTCTACGGGAGCCCATGGGTAGTGAGGGCTACTCACCGCGGATAGGGATTAATAGGTATAAAAGATCTATTTATAACACCTCGCGCTCCCTCGACGTCCTAGTAAGAGATGCACGGATATGATAAGTGGCAGTAGTGGTACTCTATATTGCTAATTCTGGCAACACGTAAACAGGGAAAATCTCACGCAAAGTACTTGTGTCCAGTTTTAAAAGCAAGCAATGTTTCTCACCCCAAGTTATAAAACATTTAGTCAAAACGAGTAAAAGAGTGGGGCTATGAACTCACCTTATACGGGTAGTGGATCAAAAGGAATCAATCAAGTAAAAATGAATCTCACGGTTCAAGCGACAACCCCCCCCACTTATCTTTATAGTTGTGTTTAAGAATATGTACAACGAATAACGCTTAACACAAGAACTGACTCATCGAGCACGAGTAGAACACGGTCGTATCCCTTTTTAACAATTCAAAACACTTTAACCTACGTAAGAAAATTAACAGAAGATAAAAGAGCGGTCAAGCCTTATGATAGAAAACTGTATTAGCCATCATTAATCCGATTAGAAGTTGGTTTGTTTATTCAGTGCAATAATTACTTATCTCGAGGTGGCATATCATTCTTAGACTTAGGCGGGGCATCTTACTAAGACCTAGACAAATTAATTCTGTCAAAATTAAAGCATCCGCATAAAGCATCCAAATATATTGATTATAATTCATCTTAGGGATTAAAGCAATTGTGATCTTGTTAAACCCTAACTCATAGAGACTTTACCCACTTACTGCTTAACAGCGATGTATATACTAGTAGTCCACTAACCAAGTCTTTACCAATTAATTAGAACATACTCTTTGATCCCAAGGGTCACCTACCGGTCCAACTAAGCTCACAATCTAAAGGTAAAGATAAGTCGTTAATTGTGATCCTATTGAGCTAGATGTATAAATTACTATATGGAGAGTTATCCTGGCATCTAGATTACTTGGTTTGTATCACTAGATCCAGTTGAATGATAGGTCGCATATTAAAGCAAATAAACAAGTATAAATTGATAAACATAAACAAGCATACAACGATAAATTAAGCAAGCGAGATATAAACAAAACCAAATATTCAGATCTTTATAATAATGGCTAATACCCGAAGGTATTAGCCTTCAAACATCATAATTAATACAAGAGTAATGGCTTGGCCAAGGTAAACTAATCGAGTTAACGAATGATACCAAAAACTAAACGATTACAAAAGTATAAGAAATTACATGTTGTCTCCTATGGATTGGAATGCGTTACAAGACCTCTTCTTCTCTTTTTCTCTTCTGAAAATCAACTTTTGTGATTTAAGTATCGAGAATATGATTTAGCACACATAAAACTCGCTTTTTGAGTTTTGTATTTATAGGGTCTGAAGTCAGTGTCGATACAGCATATCCAAGGTCTTGGATACGGCATATTGGGTATTTCTTGGAGTAGGGACCGCGTTTGATATCTTCCAGAATATTCACATACTATATCTCCGTTACGGCGTATTGGTCTTCTGGATACGACGTATTGATCATGTTTCCTTTGTAGTCTTTGGTGAGTGCAGGCACGGATATGCCATATCTTCCTTGATGGATACGGCGTATTGGTTGTCAGAATAGTAATCTTCAAAATATCTTCGTTTAAGCTCCAGAATGCACGCCTTTTGCTAATATTCACCAAGTACTCCGTAATTACTACAATTCTCAAATATAAACGATTAAGTAACAATTCTTTGCAATAATTATACAAAATGGGTTAATTACATAGGATAAATGATGCTATAAAATAGACGTTATTTGATGTCATCAAATATACCCCCACTTGAATCCTACTTGTCCTCAAGTAGCCTTTAGAAGTTTATAAAAATGTATCCCTAAGGATATTTTCCGTTAAAGCATTTATTTGATCTATTACAAGTACACAACCAAACACCTCACGAAATAGGAAGATGAAAACACTCAAATCACTCAACTAATCTATGTGGTAACATGTAACTAATTCGCTCAATTGCTCGGTCGTGACGAGTATTCTATCATAAGCTTGGCAAGGATACACATCTCTACCGCTAAAGCTAAGGAGTAACAAGTTTATAAAGGTAAATATGGGTTTATATGATAAGGCTTAGGGTTGATCATTCTTCAATCTTTCACCACCAGTACCATTCCAACAAGGCAGCTGAAGCACACATACATAGCCGTAACAACGGAATAGACATGTGTGTTCGATCACATCCTCATTTGAATTTAACCAATGGTTAGGATGAAGAATGATATAGGGTAGGGACCTTCTAACTTTCACCAAAAGTCGTAAACCAACGAGGCAGCTGAGACATGCATACATGGCCGTAACGACGGAATAGACATGCATGCTCGTACACATCCTTATTCGTGTAAAACCTGTGGCTAGTCATTAGGAAAGAGAAGTAAATTGTTGTTAAATAAAAATTACGAAACAAATAGATTAAGTCTAAAATACAAGTTGCTAGACATTTTTTTCCCGACCGTAACCATGATAAAGACACAACTATTTACAAACGTCTTGATTATAGATCAAAAACAACAACCTAAGTTGGCGTTCCCGTAACAGTCAACTTCCCAATCATCCTATATTTTACATACTTCACAGGGCAAGTGGCGATATCTTCCACTTTATACAATACTCTACATCGTCGATTTGTATCAACGAATAATCGATCATTCGTGTAATTCCTTTGGTAGTTGCGAAACGATTATCTTCAAACTTTCCTTCTCTTGTTTGTTGCTATTTTTCTAATTTTTTCAAGTTTTTTGCTAACACTATACTACGAAACTCGATGCAATTCCAAAATCTTCACGATCATAATAATTCCAGATAATTCCTTCGATAATTTCTTCATTCTTCGGACGTACCAATAATTGTGATGGTAGTAAAAATACATGAGTTTTGACTATAATATGCATTCCCTTTTGCGATGTGCAAATTCTTCCAACCGTACCAAAGATAGAAAATTTTGACACAAGACTCGGGAAATACAAACTTTACACTTTAAGCAACTAGCAACTGTAAAATAAACTTAATCTAACAGGGTAGGCTAAGGTGTAAAGGTGTAACGAAACAAACAATTGGTGTATTTTCTAAAGGATTGGCTCTATGGGTTATTCTAGGGGTATCTTACTCTTAAAGTGAGAGTAAACAAAGGGTTTATATGGGGGTTAACTAACCAATGTAGTTAGTTAATAAGCAACATGTAAAGGCGTTTTGGGTGTAATCCTAAAATTTACCAATTTAAACAAGTTACTCCATCTAAATCTATAGTACTCATCATTGTGGTCTCGAGTGATATACCAAGCCAAGTTCTAAAGTCTACTACATCACCGGCACACTCATATTTTATGGAATTTGGGTAAACATTTGGAAACGGATAGGTTAAATCCTCACAATATCTAACAAGGGTTATTGTGTGCGGGTTATGTATCAAGTAATTTCACAAAAGTATGCTTGAATTTTTTTTAAATTTAAGCATAATTTAAGCATTTTAGTGTGAAAATTAGGACAAGTATACATTCTAATTCCCCTCCCCCACTTGAATTATACAACGTCCTCATTGTATAGATAAAACATTAAATACGGGAATTAAAAAGAATTAGAATGAGAAACTCCCCTGATATTTGCTCAGTAGATTCTCCTTGTTGAGTTTATTAAGCAATAATTTGTGTTGAACAACCGCCTTGAAGTTTCAAGACTCCAACACCTCCAGACTTGTAAATTCTCCACCAATCATTAGTCAATTTTTCTTTCACGAGGTCCTGTGTAAAATAGGAAAAACGTGCATTCCTATCTTGGTATCTATGGTTAATTTAATCTAAACTAAATACGAGCCAGTCTTGTGAATACGCCATATCTTGTGCATGAATACGCCGTATTGCCATATCTGACAATAATGTTTTTAAAGTGCATAAAAAGTAAAGACTGATAACGTCTAGACAATCAATACGCCGTATCGTATGGAGCGGATACACAGTATTGATGTCTGGGAAGACAGACTCAATAAAAATAAATAACAATCTGGGTTGTCTCCTATGAAGCACTTTTGTTTACAGCGAAGTCTTTAAGTTAGACTTTTCTTTAGCTTCCCTTCACTCAGCTCTAGTTACCATCCATCCTTCGTCCATTATGCGAAAAATTTCTTGGTATTCTTGACATACATCTTCGCTTGTGCTCGCTAAATTTTCGTATTCATCTTCTTTAACAGCAACATACTATTCGTCTTGTCCGAATGAATACTTGATCATTTCAAATCTTCTTATATTGCATATCGGCAGTTCATGAATTTCACATAACTCTTCTCTTTCATCGACTTCATGATTCATCTCATATTCATCATTATAGTTTGTATATACATTCCATCGTTTCTTTCGTTCGTAACGTGACTCATCATCATCTTCTTCATTGACAAATCCCTCCATGATAGCCTTATTCTCTAAAGCTTCTTCTTTTAGCTCGTCATCCTCCAAGGCTTCGTATCATTCATAATCTTGATAATGGAGTGAGTTTCCAACTATGTAAGCTCTAGGTAAGTTTCCTTCATTACAGAATCCATCATTTCTCCAACTACATGTCGGCCATTCTGAACATCCAATTTTATAATTGAAAGGCTTGCAAGTATGTTTGACTGGTTTTGGTTCTTTCCGTACTCTAGTGTCAATCCATGGTTTCTCATCAACCCATGGAATGTTTGTGTTCCATTCATAGATCCAATCATCTTTATATTCTTCATAAGTCTTGAATCCCTCAATGTCCTTAGTAAATAAGTCTGGATCGATTTGCAAAAGATAGTTAAATTCTTTGAAGGCCTTGCACATAGGCATCTCAAAATCAAATATATTAGTGTCGGTCCTAAAGACTTCAGCGACTTCATCTTCATTATCAGAAGATTCTTCATCAGTGAGCTCAACTTCATCATCTCCTCTAATCCAGTAAATCCATAACGCTTTCTTTGTATAATGATCCATCGTCTTGTAGTTAAAATTTTTGGACCCCAACCATTCAGTAAATGCAACATCAGATGGATCATATCCCATATCATCATCGCCTTCATGTGACACTTGTTGCTCTGAATCATCATCCTTGTTTGAGTTACATAGGATGTTAGCAACTTCAACTTCATATGTGAATAAATCATCATCCATTCCGCTCATCCGATTGAATTCTATGTTGAAAACTTCAAGTGATGTATCGTAAGTGAGCGAAACATCCTTGTCCATAAGATCCTCAAGTTTCTCAAACTCTCCTTTGATTACCTTTGTCATTCTAACTGAAAAATAACCAGAAAATTATTAGTAGAACCAGCGGGAAAAGGTGTTAAAAAAAATTTGGGCTTTAAGTTCGAGAGTGGAAAAGAACTTTATCATATGATCGATACGTCGTATTCAATAGAAGTGAATACGCCGTATTAATCTTGTTGAATGAATACGTTGTATTGGATAGAAAGTTAGATACGCCGTATCCGATGGAAGTGGATACGCCGTATCGAGTTATCGAC
>BQNB010023174.1:0-62120 GCA_026074375.1 Tanacetum coccineum | reverse complement strand
CTGTGGTATGACCGACGCCTTGAATCGTTCGAGTACGTGGATATGCTTTTCCCCTTGTCTCCGAGCCTGTGGAAGACACCCTTCTCCAACCTTTTGAACACCGTTTTTCTTTCTAGACCTTTTTTCCTTGGTGACTTAGAGTGGTGGCGCCTTGGCTCAAGGCTTCCGGACTGCTCCGGACATGTCTAGATCCGAGCCATTCCTTGAGGTCCCTCTTGCTGCTTGGTGTTCCTGACTCGGAGTGTTGTGAGGCCTCCTCGAAGTTAAGACGAGATTTTACGGCCTTGAGCTTTTCTTGTCGCACCTTCTCTTGGTGCACTTTCTCGGCTATGATTGGTAAAAGCTGATGGTAATTCCTGTCACAGTATTCTCATGGTGAGTATTTTAAGAAACGCGGTTGTATTCGCGGTCCCACGGATGGCGCCAACTTGTTAGTACAAAAAGTGTGACGGAGTGTGAGTTGGGCTTAGATCGCTTGTTGTGCCGAACCTTCAAGCTTTCTTTAAATTGGATCTTGTACTAAACCAAGTGATTGATGATGATTTCCTGCATAGATAAAAATAAAACCGTTAGTCTTACCGTGAGGATGGACCCCACGATTAGACTCCGACGCAAGAGTAAGTACTCATGTTGTCAGAGAATATATATGTGTGTAAAAAGGTGTCAGGAAAATGTGTACCTTGTGATGTGTCAGAGGACTCCTATTTATAGGGGAGCTTAGTACTAGGGCCGGATTGGGGCCCTTGTCGGGCAAGGGTCCGTGGTAATCGTGACTGTGGACGCGGATTCTCTTCCGCAGATGCTACTTGTTCTGCGGATGGTCTACGAAAACGACCTATACCGATCCGTGCCCGTCTTGCTATACCCGGGCCGTGCCAGTGCAGTTCTGGGCTTAATCTCGGCCCGTTATACTTATTGTTTATTTTGATTGGGCCATGGCCAAAATGTGACGGTACAACCTAGGCCCAAAGGCCTGATATACCCATTATACGTCATCAGTTTTATTGTTATAAATGCGTAGCCGTTCAAAAAGAAAGAGTTAAAATGTGTACAAGGTATCACTCTAGAATTTATATATAAACATTTGAACATTTTTACGGTCCCTGAATAAATATACGGACTAAATCGACAATACACATGCAAGTCGATCACATTTTCACACATTAAGACTAAGAGTAATCAGGCCAAACCAGGTGACCAAATCAGACTGCACATTAGCGTCATCTCAACTTTCTCTCTCTTAGACCAAACAGTGACCAAACCCTTGTAATCCGACCGGACAAGTGACCAAACATTTTTTCTAAAAAAATTAAAATTTCCTTAGTTAAAATAAAACATTACAATAAATAAAATCAAATTAAAACAATACAATAAAATTAGTGCTTATTTTCTCTACGCCATAGATGTTCTACTAAATCGGCTTTGAGACTAAGATGAGCGTTCGAGTCGTTAATATCTCTGATAACTTGTAACCGATTTTCTTCTGATCGTATTGGATCATCTTAACGATGTTGTTCTTCTAAAAAAAACTTGGGAGATATTGCCTTCTTTATGTTTTTTATAATCATATTATGTATTATGATGCAAGTGTACATCAATATCATAATTGTCCGAAGACTTCTTGACCATGCAGGAGTGATATTGACTTGATAAGAACAGACGATTAAGGATATATCACGTTAGTAAGATAGTATCCCCATTTATAGTGCACATCATTTGCCACGAATGCAACCTCCGTTGGTATCCCTTCTTTGAGATTGTTTAAAATAGGTGATTGACGTATAACGTGGATGTCATTGTTCAACCCTACAATACCAAAGAATGCATGCCAAATCTATAAATCTTATGAGGCAACCGCCTCTAACAAAATAAATGGATCTAATCCGAAATCACCCTTACAGAATTGGCCGAGAAGTCCAACTGGGCATTGAGCCCAAGGCCATTTTGTACACTCAATGCTTCCTACCAAACCAGAAAACTCATGTTTCTCCCCGTGATAAGCATATAATTTATCAATATTAGTTTGTGTAGGCTTTCGCAAATACTCCTCGCCATATAACTCCATAATCCCATTACAAAAATTAACGAGACAATCACGAGCAGTTTTAGTACCAATTTATAGATATTCGTCTAGAAGATCTGGAACAAAGTCGTATGCTAATTGATGAATTGTGGAGGTACAATTCACTAACGTAGAAATGCCACATCTTCCAACAGCATCAATATTTTGTTGAAAATACGGGTACGTATCATTCAAATCTCAAACAATCCGATTGAATAGTTTTTGTCGCATTCGAAATTGTTCACGGAATTGATTTGGGGTGTACATTGGTTGTTCAACGAAGTAAGCCGCCACTAAACGATCGTGAACACCGGGGACGATCTCTAACAATCGGGTTGCGTCGGATTATTGGTGTTGTAGAAGTGATAGCTAGTAAAAGCGTAGCGTCATCTTTAAAAAACCCGAACACTAAACTATTAACTTCATCTTCTTCATCCGTATCATTAATAAAGAATTGATCAGAATTCATTTGTTTGATTTGAAAAATAAAATAAAAAGGAAGAAATATATGTGGTTGGTGTGGTTGTAGAGAAAGTATATGAAAAACTAGCTTCAAGGCCCGTCCGATAAGCGACTAGCTTTAACATTATTTTTTAAAATACAAAACATTAAATAATCGAATACTAAAAAACAAATAGGTAAAGTCGAAAATGTCATTGCCAAAGGAAAATTAAATAACATTGATTGTTAAAAAATAAGAAAAATAAAAAAAATAAGAATACACATATAGATGATGAAAGACTTATTAAAAATCTAAAAGTGCAAATTTAGAGATTTCTCGGAGAACATCCCTAAATGTGCATCTTCGTAATCCATAGCCTCAAAATTCTCCTCGTCACTGTAAAATGAATCATCATAGCATTGATCTTCATATAAATTAAGGCGCAACATGAAATATATGGAGTAAAAAACTTTCTACGATCACTTTATAAAATACATGTGAAATTATGTGAAATCAAAATAAAGTATTACAAATATAGTTTGTTGTAAATTTTGGTCAAATAGAGACACAAACCATTTATATTAATTTTAGTTGATACGCAAGCTAACATAATTGTATAAGTCTATACCAAGTAAATAGGATTCTATTGTACAACTCAACTGGTGTCACGCTCAAACATTAGCAAACAACGGGTGATTAGTAAATGTTTTAATTTAAACAATTAGCCAAAAACTTTTAGTGCGAACAGTTACCTTTCAAAAGCAATTAGATATATGACTTATTACAAAATAGTGAACACTATTACACTAACCATGTCAAAGGTTCTTACCTTGATTGTACAAATAACCGCTTCCATTTTGTGATCCTTTCACTTGTCCATAATTTGAATTTCATGCACCCTTGACTATGACAAAAGTATGAATGTTGTATCAAAAACATGGCTTAAAGTCTGCAAGTAACACACAGAAACCACAGTTACTTACTACAAAACCAATTATATTTGAGTTGATAACAAAGTTAAGAATACTTAAAATTAGTTTATGTTTAGACCATTCCATATTTGAAAGTGATTTAAACATTTGGTTCATGCATCATTTTGAAATCAAAAAAATATATATCTCTTTCTCTCTCTTTTTCTCTCTATTCGGACGAGCAACACCAAGGGAGCAAGAAACATAATTTTTGTGAAGATTACCAAGAATATGGGTTAAGAATAGATAGTGGGTTGATAGTTAGTAGACTCGGGTTAAATATAAGGTATTCGAGTTCGTTCTCTTCGTGTCACAACCGAACCAAACTTGTCAAACAAGTAAGTTTTTCAAAAACTTTGATTTAAAGTTGTACTTTTATGCTTGTGATGATGTCTAAACACTAGTTGTACAAGTTGATCATCAAAAAGGTTGAAACTTGAAAACGAAAATGTAAAAAAAGGGGTGTTGTGTGCGTCGGTTAGAAAGAAAAGGGAACAAGGATTTAAAGTTTGACTATTTTTGTTGTTGTGGTAATTTTTCTTTTGATTAAAGTGCTTATTTGGGCTTGTCTTGCGATTGTTGCGTAAGAATAAGCTAATGAGCGCTTATTCGATTTTTGGTACGGGTTGTTTTGGTGTGGGCTCGGCCCAACCGGCCCGTTTGGTTTTACGTTGTTTCGGTGTGGGCTCGGCTTAACCGGCCCGTTTGGTTTTGGACTTGGTGCGTGGGTTGGTCGCGACCCAACAAGAAAGAGGGCTAGGCCCGGTTATTTTTCGGCTTATATACTTGGCTTATAGCTCATTGGTTTCCGGTTTATATAACTTATTTGGTTTCGGATTATATTATGGGCTTTGGCTTATTCGGTTTTAGCTTATTTTTGATTTCGGCTTATTTATAAGCTCGTGAACGGCTTATTTATAAGCTCTTGAAGAGCTTATGGATTTCGACTTATATATCAAGCTTATAGCTCATTTTGCTTTGGCTTACTTGGGTCACGGCTTAATGAGCCACGGTTATATGTGATTTTGACTTATATTGGTTCGGCTTAATGGGCTTAAGGTTCATTGGGTTTTGGTTTATCTTTTGGACTTATGTAAAAAGGTATGGACTAAGTTTTACTATCGGGCTAAGTACTTAAGACCTTAATGGGCCATAAGGCCCAATAACAAGTAAATGGATTAGTGGACTTGTAAATGGACTAATGGTTTTGGTTTGAACTAAGAGGAATTTTGTTGGACTTGCCAAGTGTAATTGGATTATTTTGCTACGGTTGGATTAAAAGTGTTGAAAGTATTATTTTTGTTATTTTATCGGAAATTATGAGTCGGTGAAAAGTATTTGGGATTAAGGTTAAAACCTTGGAAAATATCGTATAGACGTACGGGTCATGCCGAAATTTCAGATAAATTTATGCTTAGAAACTTTACTTAAAGGGGTAAATATTCAAGAGTTTAATAATAAAATATTATTTTATTTCAACTTTATTACGAGACGAAAGATATACATCCTCGAAGCATCTCTTAAATATTTAATATTTGTGAACATTGTGTCGATTTGATTTGAAGGAATAAAAAATGATTTTTTTGAAAGATTTAGTGTCGAGGTAAAAGTTATTGGACATGGACATACTAAAATAACGAGACGTTGTAATTACCCCATTAGCCCGATAATAAGAAGAAAATAATAATAAAATATTATTATTTTATTTAAATTATATATATATATATATATATATATATATATATACACACACACACATAGAGTTGGGGTAAAATAAAAAGATTTTTATAATAAAAAAGATAAGATGGATTGTGGAGGTGACATGTGTCACCTTGCCACATCACCATGCCACATCACATTGCCTTATCACCTTCACACATCATCATCTCCTTTAAAAAAAATTGGAAAATTAATTTGGAGAAATTTTTCCAAAAAGCATTTTTCGAAAAAAAAAATTTCGAAAATTTTTTTTAGAAATTTTTTTTTTTAAAAAAAAAAATTTCGTAAATTTTTTTTTTCGAATATTTTTCCCAATATTCTTTTTTCAAAAAAAAAAAAATTTTTGAAATTATTTTTTTATCAAAATAATTTTTTTTCAAAAAAAAAATTATACCCAAAAAAAAATTTAGTGCTCAATTTATGTTTCAGTGCATCAGTTTATACGAAAAAAATGTTTTCAAAATTTTTTTTTCAAAACAATTTTTTTCGAAAAAAAATTCTAGTGCATCACAGTTATGTTTTTAGTGCATCATGTTTATAAGTTAATGCATCACAGTTATAATTTATGATGCACCAAAGTTATAACTACGATGTGGTAATTATAACTATAATGCCCAAAATTTGCATGTGATGCACTAATAAAATATTTTATTTTTCGAATCTTTTTTCCTTGAAAATTTTTTTCTCCAAAAAATGTTCTAGTGCATTATAATTATAAGTTTTGGTGCATCATGGTTATAAGTTACTACATCATAATTGATTCACCACACGTTTAACTATGATGCAATTCTTATAATCATGATGCACCAGACATAACTACGATACGATAAACTAACTATAATGCACCAAAAGTACATGTGATGCACTAATGATATAAAAAGGTGCATTACTTGTATAGATAAAAGAATCATAGTTAACTATGATGCAGTAACATATAGCTATGATGCACCTAATTTAAAATTATGATTCAACTGCTTATAACAATGATGCACTAAACTTATAACTATGATGTTGCAAGTTAAAATATTGATTCCCCAAACGAATAACTATAATGCAATACGTTAAAACTTTGATGCACCAACCTTATACCAGTGATGCATTATAAGTTAATGCATAATAGTTATAAGTTTTGTGCATCAACAATGATGCAATAATTTATAACATTTATGCACCATACTTATAACTGTGATGCAGTAAATTATAACATGATGCACTAAACTTTTAAAAATATTTATAATTTTTTTTCCAAGAATTGTTTTTTTACAACTTTTTTTTTTCGAATATCTGTTTTTCTAGAAACGGTTTTATACCCAACAAAATTATATTGTATCTTAGTTCATTCATCAAACTTATAACTATGATGCAATTCTTATATCTATGATGCACCAAAGTTATAACTACGATGCGACAATTATAACTATATTTCATCAAAAATTGCTTGTGATGCACTAACGAAATATTTTTATTTTTCGAATTTTTTTCGTGAAAATTTTATTTTTTCTCTAAAAATTGTTCTAGTGCATCATAATTATAAGTTTTGGTGCATCATGGTTATTAAGTTACTACATCATAATTGATTAACCAAACTTATAACTATGATGCAATTTTTATAACCATGATGCACCAAACATATAACTACGATACGATAAATTATAACTATAATGCACAAAAAATGCATGTGATGCACTAATGATATAAAAAGGTGGATTACTTGTATAGATACAAGAATCATAGTTAACTATGATGTAGTAACAATGATTCACTATATATATAACAATGATGTTGTAAGTTAAGATATTGATTCTACAAAAGGATAACTATGATGCAGTAAGTTAAAACTTTGATGCACCAAATTTATAACAGTGATGCATTATAAGCTAATGCATCATAGTTATAAGTCTTGTGCATCAACAATTGTGCAGTAACTTATAACCTTGGTGCACCATACTTATAACCGTGATGCAGTAATTTATAAACATGATGCACTGAACTTAAAAAAATTTGATTTTTTTTTTCATAAATTGAATTTTTTTTCCAAGTTAATTTTCTAATTTTTTTTAAAGGAGATGATGTGTCATGGTGATAAGGCAATGTGATGTGCTGGGTGATGTAGGCAAAAGAAACCATTGTCACCTCCCCCTCACAATCGTCTTACCTTTTTATTATAAAAACATTTTTATTATAACCCCACTATATATATATATATATATATATATATATATATATATATATATATATAGGGAAGGGATCAAGTGAGAAGAAAAAATATAATGAGAAGAATAAGAAGGATTTCTAGCCACACATTTTAAATATGATGGAGAATTTTAAAGGGAGATGCATGCATTTTTATAGGTGCATCTGAAATGTGTGGTTGTGGTTTTTCTTATCATTCTCATTATAAGTTTTCTTCTCATTTTGTCCTTACTCTCTATATTATATATATTATATATATATAATGTATTAATATTGATATATATATATATATATATATCGGATCGATTTTGGAAATGTGGATTTATTTATTTTTGACTCTTAAGTTTTTGCTCATTTCTTTTTCGTCAAATTTCCGTGGAGTATTTGGTCGGCTATTTCGCTTTAACGATTGAAGGTGTCTTGAGTAAATTGTATTCATGTCACACTTAGCCCAAGTGTTGAGTCATTTATGCGTAATTACCACACAACCATAATATGTGATAACGGTTTCGTTATGAGATAACGTTTTTGGTAAAGATAACGGTTTCGTTATGAGATAACGGTTTTGGTAAAGATAACGGTTTCGTTATGAGATAACGATTTTTCTAAAGATAACGCTTTCGTTATGAGATAACAGTTTTGGTAAAAGATAATGGTTTCGTTGTGAGATAACGGTTTTGGTAAAAGATAACAGGTTCGTTATAAGGTACCGGTTTTGAAATAAAAGTAAAGGTTTGGTGATAAGAAAGGGATTTTATAACGGTATTGAGAATCTTGGTATGGGTAAAGACGAACACTTGTACAATAAGTCCACTTTGTACAAATATTAATAAAGTGTCGTAATGTTAGGTCGTTGCCGGGTACTGCTGTGCGCTTGCGTTGAGATTATTTGTACTTTGAGATTAAGATTTGTGCTGTTGCATTTTGCTATTTGAGGTGAGTTCTCGTAGCCTCACTTTTTACTATTTTTTCGTTAGAGGAAAATGATACTCAAATGTGGTTTGAAATGTTTTGAATTGAACTGTGCGAAATGTGGTTTTGTTTTTTTTGGGACAAGACATATGCTTATGACTGCTTTGTGAATATTATGTGTTGAATAATTGCTTAGATCGGAGGGGTACGCCTATCACAGTATTTGTGTGGTTATTGGAGCGGCTGGGTACGCCTACCCTAGTATGTGTGAGGTCCTGCCCTAATCTAGTGCTCCAGCTGGTAGGCCCTTTAGGTGCGTACGTGACATATGGTGATTGATTTAATGGGTTGTTTGCATATATATTCACTATCATATTGCACTATTGTCCACTGCTTTAAGATATTGGCACATGTTTTGGGTTTAAGGTCAAATCTACGAGCTCACCAACATTATTGTTGACGTTTTTGAGTATCATTTTCAGGTGTGTTAATTGAAGGTATATATAATGGTATTGGAAGAGCAAAGATGTAACCCAAAGGGACTGGGTCGAGATGGTTTTTGATTATTTAATTTTGTCAAGTCTCAACTTGTAAAATTTATGTAAACCCAAGTTTCATTTCTTGTAAATTGTAAAGTGTATGATCTTGTATCTTGTGCGATGAATGGTATTATTGCATCTCGTGTTTCTGCTACTGCTAGGGTGTGACAGATTGGTATCAAGAGCCAAGGTTATAGAGAATTCCGGTTTTTATAAAATAAAATAAAAACACAACTATAACCAAAAGTGAAGTCTGTTTTTAGTAAAACCTTGAACATGGCGGAAGTCAATTAACCCGAACAATTCATGGTATTTTTCTAAATTACGCATAACCTGATCAACTATGGTTAATTCATGAAGGACTATGAAATGATGGGGTTAGTTTTCTTAAGTTATGTTGGAGGAAGGAAGGGATCTGTGAGTAATGTGACCACCTGAAAATGAAAGGATGTAAAGTAATAAGAACACTTGCGAGTATTGAGATTGAGATCATATTGATTTTAGGATTGTCATGCTGCCTTAGTAGTAGTAGTGTGCGATGCCTTGAGGTGTAGGTAAAATTATCAAGGGTAGCGATGTTGATTGATTGATGTTGGTCGTGCTTGCCTTAGTGTAGTGCATGTTTCCTTGAGAGTTTTAGTGGAAATGTCGCAGGTAGTGACGTGAATTGAGGATATGCTTTTTGTGGATTATGTGCTTTATGTGATGACCAGTTGTGCCTGTTCGGTATCGAACCTCGTCAGTATTTATTTGTTGTTCTAATTTCAAATGCTATGATGATTTGTATACGTAAGCATAATGATGTTGCTAATCTGGATAAATATATTTTATAAAATACTTATACCCTTTTATCGTGTTATCACAGGATGTCTACCTCAGTGTTTGTTGACCCAAAGATTTCCACCCAGGCTGACGGAGCTTAGAGCTCCCGAGTGCCCGTACCATTGCTGGAGGATCCTTATGAGGCCATTAGGTAGGCTTATTTAGTTGAGACGGACACTGAGTTCGAACCTTCTGAGGACCCTGAGACTGTGACACCTGAGTCACCCCACATTGAAGCATCACCCACTTCACTCCCTGATAGTACACCACCTACATGTCATGTTGAGGAGTCAGAGGTTTCTGACACATCCGGTGCGAGATCCACGTCATCAAATTCCACCGCACCACTTTCACCAGATCACCCGCTTACCCATGCTACACCTGTTTTGGTTCAATCTCTCCGTAGGACCGCATGTATGGCCGTGCGTGTTCTGCCTGTGATGTCATCTAGCCTCTCTACCAGTATAGAAGATGTGGCAGCTATGTCTGATTCAACATTTCGTAAGAGGTTTAGGTCCTTTTATGATAGTTCACCATCATCGTCACCACCAGACCTTCCTTCATGGAAGCATTCTCAAGGTTCATCTGAGTTAGTAGAGGATGAGGATGAGGAGGACGAGGATGTAGAGGAGAGTATAGATTCTGATAGTGAGAAAGAGGGCGCAAAGGACGGGGGTCTTATTGCAGAGGATGAGGGTCCTGCTGTAGAGGATAAGGGTCCTGCTGCAGGGGATGAGGGTCTTGTTGCATGGGATGAGGGCCCCTGTATAAGAGTTGAGAGTTTTGAGGGATGAGGCTGTACCTGAGGGTCAGCAACGGGCAACCCTGGTTGTGGAGACAGCTATGGGTGAGCCTCTAGGATTAGGTTATGGGCGTTGAGACGCCGGGAGATAGCATCGAGGGAGGGCTAAATGCCCAGTGTATTTGAGGTAGGTTAGGGTTCTGGATCTGTACCAGAGCCTAAAAGACCAGAGAGAGTGTCGGCATTTAGGCAGCCTACACCCACTACATGGATAGACCTAGAGGACGGTAGGACTTACATTGATGTTCCTGCTTACCCTCCACCAGCACCACCCATTCAGACACCACCATATCATGAGTGGTCGTCTGGTTCACTTCCTGTTTCTCTAGCACCTTCTATTGTTCCTACACCTATTTCATCACCCATGATATCACTAACCGTTCCATCACCGGTAGCTTCGTCCGCTACGGCTGAGACTGAGGAATTTTTGACTAAGTTGGGAGCCCAGGTTGAGATGCAGGGAGGGTTGATACATAATCATATGGTACGATTAGGGGAGCTATCATCTACGTTGTTTGCAAGGTATGATAGGGACATAAGAGAGTTGTTTACCATGTCAGGAGCAGTCAGGGATGAGATCTTCTCCCAGAGATATCGATTTAGGAGCCTAGAGCATGGGCATGAGAGGACTGCCATAACACTTAAAGCTTTATAGAGGCTCGTGCTAGCATTGGAGGCATGGGTAGGACATGTGGATACCCGGGTTCTAGATATGTCACGGGTTGGATATGACGACCATAGACTGGTTCATGACATGTTAGTATAGCAGGCCGCTTTGCAACCCGAGCTACAGGAGATGAAGGGTCATTACTGCTTTGGAGCAGGAGAGATACCGTAGGGAGCAGTAGATGATATGAGATTAGTTAGAGTTTTTGTATAACACTAAACCGAGTAGCGTCGGTTAGTGTCGGTATTATGATTAGAAAATTTTTCTTTTAAAAGTGGTAGCTATGACAAATCCATATTAGTCGTTAGATGATTAGTATTGAAATCATTTTATGATAGAGAAGGGGAGTTTGTTTGACATTTGTTCTTTTGTGAATTAGCAGTATTCTAGTGTTATTATCGGATTAGATGGATAAGATTAGTGCTTGCGAGCACAGTTAACCATGTGTGGTTGCATTATGATAGGTCGCTCGTGTTAGGGCGGACACCCATTTCCTTGTTAGGATTGGCGTACGATGTGGTTGGTGTATATTCAGTGAGCTCGAAATGTATTCGAGCTGATCGATTTTACCTTTTTGTTAGGAGTACTGATAGGAAGGTAAGAGACCATGAATGGTCACGGGGAATATTGGAAAGAGTTGTAGTGATCGAATTGGAAACTTGATCATACTTTTTGTGTGTAAGCTTTTGAGAGGTATCTTGACCCATCTAAGTAAAGTGAGATTTAAGATACTCGTTGAGTAGGATTGATTTGGAACAAGTATAAAGCAAATAATGATGAGGTTTAAACAGTGAAAAGGTCTTCCTGGAAAGGTAGTGCCTTAGATGTTGTTAATCAAGTAAGGTTTAATTGGGAACATTGAGTGAGTATTGGCAAAAGAACCGTAGACGTTCTTAAGAAAGTAGAATATGAGTCGTATATGTAGGACACGTACCCTGTAGGGTTAGTCCCGTTGGTTAAATAATCAAAAATTTTGGCGATGTCAAGTATGAGAGAATAGTCGTATGTCAAGGACTGGATTGTATTCAGACACCCGACTAAGACTATGTGATCTAAGTTTAAAGAAATTTTGAGAACTAAGGAGATAGAGGAAAACTATCATGATTTTATGAGTGGTATTAGAGGATTCTTTTGTGATTTTATGATTTTGGCCGTAGAGTGACCATGAGAGTGTGTAAGAAGTAAAACTATTAAAAGATTTAGTCTTTAGAAGAATCGGAAGAGACCTTGCTTGAAAAGACTAAACCCTAGTGAATTAATGTGATACGTTTAGGAATGGAATTTTCGGTCGATGTTGTGAATCGATGATTTGAGCTGAATTTCCGGGCGAAATTCCTTTAAGGGGGTTAGACTGTGATAACCGGTAACTTGTTCAGAGTTAAGTATTATAAAATATTTTAATATTGTATTTTGAAGTCTTTCGATCTTGTCAGTTTTCCTAATGAAAGTTGAAAAGTTGACTTTAGTTGACTAATTTGCGTAAAACGGTTTCGGTTTAACCGGGATTTTGAGGAGTCTTGAAATTTGGGAGAGAATCACTTTTGATCCACCTTTCCATTTCTGATTAATCTTTTGGTGTTTTAAGTAGTTCCGGGAAGCTTTCCCGTGATTTCCTGAAAATCGTCACGTAGCGCGTACCGGCACGACAATTTAATTGGGGATAATTTTAAGTGATTTGGAAATGTGTAAATGGGTTTAATTAATTTATAAATTCATGACTTTGAAAACGTTTGTTTAAAAACGTAAATCTTGGGTGTGTGATTTGAAAGCTGTCAGAAAACAGTTATATCCGTGAAATTCGGTAAAAGACTGTATCGGTCGTTAAAAAGTAAATTGTGAGCAAGTGGACATTGACAAAATTAATTTGGATATTTACAGTTTTTTTATGTTTGTGAGAATGGTTCGGTTGAGTTTTAAACAAAAATTTATGTTTTCGGTCCAGAGTCGGCCGGCAACGGCTCAAAATGGATTTTTGTAACAATTTAATGTGTTAGGTGTCGTGTGAATAACCTAGATTTATGGAAAAGTGATTTTAGATGCAATGAAAATATTAACTAAGTTTGGTTGACGTTTTAAATAGATAAAATTTGAGCTTTTAAGTGATCCCGACACAAAAAGATAAACCCGAGACCCTCCCTAGGATCCATTTTCGGTCAAGGAAAGAAAAGAGGGGCAAGAAGGCTATTTTTAAGCTAATATGTCTCACTAGTACTCTTATAACCACCACCACCTCAAAAATTTGGTTCATGCATCATTCTGAAATCAAAAAAATATATCTCTCTTTTTTTTCTCTCTATTCGGACGAGCAACACCAAGGGAGCAAGAAACATAATTTTTGTGAAGATTACCAAGAACACGGGTTAAGAATAGATAGTGAGTTGATAGTTAGTAGACTTGGGTTAAATAAAAGGTATTCGAGTTCGTTCTTTTCGCGTCACAACCGAACCAAACTCGTCAAACAAGTAAGTTTTTCAAAAACTTTGATTTAAAGTTGTACTTGTATGCTTGTGGTGATGTCTAAACACTAGTTGTACAAGTTGATCGTCAAAAAGGTTGAAACTTGAAAACGAAAATGTAAAAAAGGGGTGTTGTGTGAGTCGGTTAGAAAGAAAAGGGAACAAGGATTTAAAGTTTGACTATTTTGGTTGTTGTGGTAATTTTTCTTTTGATTAAAGTGCTTATTTAGGCTTGTCTTGAGATATTTGCATAAGAATAAGCTAATGAGAGCTTATTTGATTTTCAGTTTAGGTTGTTTCGGTGTGGGCTTGGCCTAACCGGCCCGTTTGGTTTTGGGTTGTTTCGTTGTGGGCTCGGCCCAACCGACCCGTTTGGTTTTGGGCTTGGTGCGTGGATTGGTCGCGGCCCAACAAGAAAGAGGGCTAGGCCCGATTATTTTTCAGCTTATATACTTGGCTTATAGCTTATTGGTTTTCGGTTTATATAATAAGCTTATAGCTTATTTGGTTTCGGATTATATTGTGGGCTTTGGCTTATTCGGTTTTAGCTTATTTTTTATTTCGGCTTATTTATAAGCTCGTGAAGAGCTTATGGCTTTCGACTTATATATCGAGCTTATAGCTCATTGGGTTCGGCTTATATATTTAGCTTATGGCTTATTTGGGTTTCGACTTAATTTGGGCTTATAGCCTATTGGATTCGACTTATATTCGACCTTATTTGGTTTTGGTATTTTTCGAGCTTATAGCTCATTTTGCTTCGGCTTACTTGGCCCATAGCTTAATAGGCCACGGTTATATGTGATTTCGACTTATATTGGTTCGGCCTAATAGGCTTAAGTCCCATTGGGTTTTGGTTTATATTTTGGACTTATGTAAAAAGGTATGGACTAAGTTTTACTATCAGGCTAAGTACTTAAGACCTTAATGGGCCATAAGGCCTAATAACAAGTAAATGGATTATTGGACTTGTAAATGGACTAATGGTTTTGGTTTGGACTAAGAGGGATTTTGTTGGACTTGCCAAATGTAATTGGATTATTTTGCTACGGTTGGATTAAAAGTGTTGAAAGTATTGATTTTAGTTATTTTATTGGAAATGATGAGTCCGTGAAAAGTATTTGGGATTAAGGTTAAATCCTTGGAAAATGTCGCATAGACGTTCAGGTCATGCCGAAATTTCAAAGAAATATATGCTTAGAAACTTTACTTAAAGGGGTAAATTTTAAAGAGTTTAATAATAAAATATTATTTTATTTCAAATTTATTACGAGACGAAAGATATATTTCCTCGAAGCATCTCTTAAATATTTAATATTTGTAAACATTGTGTCGATTCGATTTGAAGGAATAAAAGATGATTTTTATGAAAGATTTAGTGTCGAGGTAAAAGTTATCGGACATTGACATACTAAAATAACGAGACGTTGTAATTACCCCGTTAACCCGATAATAAGACAAAAATAATAATAAAATATTATTATTTTATTTAAATTATTAAATATATATATATATATATATATATATAATATAGTATATAATATATATATTATATATGTATATATATATATCGGATCGATTTTGGAAATGTGGATTTATTTATTTTTGATTCTCGAGTTTTTGCTCATTTCTTTTTCGTCATATTTTCGTAAAGTATTTGGTCGGCTGTTTCGCTTTAACGATTGAAGGTGTCTTGAGTAAATTGTATTCATGTCACACTTAGCCCAAGTGTTGAGTCATTTTTGCATAATTACCACACAACCATAATATGTGATAACGGTTTTGGTAAAGAAAACGGTTTCGTTATGAGATTACGGTTTTGGTAATGATAACGGTTTCGTTATGAGATAACGGTTTTGGTAAAGATAACGGTTTCGTTATGAGATACCGGTTTTGGTAATGATAACGGTTTCGTTATGAGATAACGGTTTTGGTAAAAGATAATGGTTTCGTTATGAGATAACGGTTTTGGTAAAAGATAATGGGTTTGTTATAAGGTACCGGTTTTGAAATAAAAGTAAAGGTTTGGTGATAAGAAAGGGATTGTATAACGGTATTGAGAATCTTGGTATGGGTAAAGATGAACACTTGTACAATAAGTCCAATTTGTACAAATATTAATAAAGTGTCGTAATGTTAGGTCATTGCCGGGTACTGCTGTGCGCTTGCGTTGAGATTATTTGTACTTTGAGATTGAGATTTGTGCTGTTACATTTTGCTATTTGAGGTGAGTTTTCATAGCCCCACTTTTTATTGTTTTTCCATTGAGGGAAAATAATACTCAAATGTGTTTTGAAATGTTTTGAATTGAACTGTGCGAAATGTGGTTTCGTTTTTTTTAGACAAGACATGTGCTTATGACTGCTATGTGAATATTATGTGTTGAATGATTGTTTGGACAGGAGGGATACGCCTATCCCAGTATTTGTGTGGTTATTGGAGCGGCTGGGTACGCCTACCCTAGTATGTGTGAGGTCCTGCCCTAATCTAGTGCTCCAGGTGGTAGGCCCTTTAGGTGCGTAAGTGACATATGGTGATTGATTTAATGGGTTGTTTGCATATATATTCACTGTCATATTGCACTATTGTCCACTGCTTTAAGATATTGACACAACTTTTGGGTTTAAGGTCAAACCTACGAGCTCACCAACATTATTGTTGACATTTCGGAGTATCATTTTTAGGTGTGTTAATTAAAGGTACATAAATGGTATTGGAAGAGCAAAGATGTAACCCAAGGAGACTGGGTTGAGATGGTTTTTGATTATTTAATTTTGTTAAGTCTCAACTTGTAAAATTTCTGTAAACCCAAGTTTCATTTCTTGTAAATTGTAAAGTGTATGATCTTGTATCTTGTGCGATGAATGGTATCGTTGCATCCCGTGTTTTCGCCACTAACGGGGTGTGACAACTATAGGCAGCCATACGCGTACTGTTAGCAATAGTTAGCTCACATATAGCTGTAGTGTAGTTATTAAAATATACATATCGAATTTCATTATGATATTAGAATGTAAGTTTCTGTAGTCGTGTCCTTTGGATTAATAGCATACCTGGTAAAAGTATTTTTTATAGACAAAGTTGCTTACCTATCATCCTCATTCCTTAAGTTCCAACTGCAAGATCCACCCCTTTCTTATGTTAATTTCATTGTGCTCAAGTAATCCGAAAGAAGTTAGACTCCCAATGAGGTCTAAATGCACAAAATTACATACATAAATTTTAAAACATATGCAGTGATCATAATTTTACGGAATCAAAAAAATGGTTCATAATATTACATTGCAGAAAGAAATTTCAGGGTCCCTTTAGAAATGATGACCGGGCAATGATGACTCTATAAATAGATTTATCTATGACCATGTCATCATTATTGGTAACGCCATTCATTTGCTTCTGATGTGTTAAGGACACGTTTGATGGGCGTCCAATAAACTGCATAACCGATACAGCTTATTAATAAGTCACTAATAAAAATATAAATTAAAGTACACAAAATTCACTTATGACATAGCCTTTGCGAATTCTTAGAATGCATACCATGCTTTTGTAGTGAATACTTAAGATCCTCGTTTCTGTGTGCCAAGTGGGGTCTTGATCCTCCTACTTATACATAGCTTTTGCGCATTCTTCTTTTACCTGAAGTACAACGAAAAGAAATGGCTTATAACCAATATCATGCTTGATTAAAGTATATTCTCGCATTGACGAAGAGCATGGATTTTATTTACTGTAAAGCTTAATTTCATGGTAAGTCACACTTAGAATATCGGAAGCTCTCTATATCAAAAGCTCTCAAAAAAGGTAAGTGACATACCTTCCAAGTTAACAGTTTAGAAATAGTCTTATTTTTCCGAGTTATGATAATAGTTTAAAGGTTATTCATAGCTTAAAGCCTTACGGACAATATTTTTGGGCTATGGCCTAGGTAAAGCTTGTGATTTGACCAAGTTTATAAAAGCATCAGACTTGAATAAAAGTTCATTTGAGCATTTCATCAAACACGTTACCTACATATACCCAACCAAACATATAAATAAATCTTTTTTGATCAATTAACTATAAGACAATTTCAAAAACTCAAATTAAAATTTTAACTTTATCATGAATGAACTATTGAGCTCAACAATCAATCACACATCTATAAAAAAATTAAACCCATTATTTTATTTCAAGGATTAATGAATCACCTGTATATAGTACCTTAAAGTGAAATTGAATATACAACATACCTGATTGCAGATTAAAGATTCAATTTTATCATACGAACGCTATCAATTCAAATCATGATCTTCCTGTTGGTGTGTCATCATTAGTTGTAGCATGATTAATATCTCAATAACTCTATTAAGAGGTTTAAAAACGTAAAAATTAATTGTATGAAAATCAAACCTTCTAAAACTGAATAACAAATTTACCTTAAATATGGTTGATTTCGGTAGCGTTTATCATACGTAATTCCTTGTAGATGTGATTTTGTTAATCAATCAAAAATTAACCCATGAATTTGGTCTTTTTGATCAATTAATTGGATTTGCAATAGCTTGATATTGTTACTCTGATGATGATAAACATTCATGTTTTGATTTACTTAAAAAAATTAGGGGTGATATATTAGATCTAGATGTTTGTGGTGGATTTCACATAGTTTTGGGGGATTTTTGTTTGATTGAGTATTGTTTTTAAAGTTATGGGGGAGTTTCGTTTGACAGGGTTTTGTTTTTGTTTGCATTAAATGCTGAAGGCTACATTCAAGGGGAGGCGTCGATTATTTAAGTTGGGACAGGTGTCATTTTTTTTACAATTTATGCTTCAAGATGAGTTCCTATAAAGCTTATTTTATATAGTAGGTAGATGCTATTCGTTAAAATTTCTATAAGAAAACTCAGCGTTGACTTTTGTTGACTTATTTTATGCTAAACAGTTATGGTTTAACCGGCTGCTAAATACTCAATTTCTATAATAATGAATCACTTTTGATTTAAATTTTCTATTATTCTAAACCTCTACGATCTCATTAAATAACTTACCAGGAAGTCTTCCCCCGCTCAGTGAAAAACGTCCTCAACGAGTACCGACACGAAAGAAATTTAATATCATGTCTAAATATCCTAAATAATTAAAATAAACTTATTTATTTTCCAGTCTCATAATGTTCTATTTAGTCCTTTGACTTTTTGACTTTTATTGTTTCAGTCAGAACAGTTATCGTATTTACGGTAGTCAGTTTATTATATATTTGATCAATAGCTCAGTTATTTCTTTAACTATCTTATTGTGGTTGATTATATTTTTAATTAATCAATTTTCAGGAAGTTGTCCCGCAAACGGATTAAAATATCAAACAACGCGTTCCGACACGTCCATTAATGGTCCATATTAAATTTAAAACAATTTAACGTATTTACCTATAGTGTGAATAGTCAAAGTTTAAGTAAATACATTAGTTAATTGTATAAATAGTCCCTGTAGTTTGTCAGGTTTAATGAAAATAGTCCTTAGAAACTATTTTTAACGGATCCTCTCCCTGTGGTTTTGACCCGTATCGGGTTTGGTCCCTTGACCAACATTTCTGTCAGTTTGATTGTTATATTATCGTTTGGTAAGATGAAATGACAATAATACCCTCCTATTATTATCTTATAAATCACTTTATTATTATTATTATTATTATTATTATTATTATTATTATTTTTTAATATTAATATTTTTTTTTATATGTAAATTTTCTTACATAAAGTTGGATGGGAGTCTAGACACAAGTTGAGCTCCCACTCCTTTCTGAATACAAAAACTCACTCTATGAAAGATAAATACACCACTCTTAGCAATTATGTGAGTGGCTAATAGAAATAAGTACTTAATACGATGAAAGAGTGGGTTCAAAGCATCCGTATTCGAATACTCTAAAACCGTAGAAAAAAGCAAATGGTATGAACATGTATCCATTTTTCCTCACATACGTCCCAGACTGCTTCTTTTCTTCTCCACGGGCCATTGTGCAAGGCTACCCAAGGAGCACATGAAATCGCCCCCATACCACCCCCCCCCCGCAAAGGAGAGATGCATGTAACATCTATACATGCGTCTTTACCTATGGAGCCATTAAATAGTGAAAAGGACTGCAGGTCGGAATCCTTCCTCCCGTGCCCCCGAGAGGAAACCCATTGGAGCCTCCTTTCGCACCATGATCCCAACCTTGGAACATATATCAACAAGAATATCACGCAACCAAATTTATGCCTAAACTTCACGACCCCACGTCACATAAACAAGTGGACCGGCATGATCTCCCCATTGGTCCATCCGATGCTATTGCAACTCCGGACAAAGCGACATCAGAAGAACATAGGTATAGCAAGCCTATAAAACAATCCAAAAACAGATCGGAATTGACGATGTTTTCATCTTCTAGCCCAAGCCATCAATAGGGAATGGTGAAAAGAAACTGTGCGTGTGGGGCGCGGATGCAATTACGAATAGACACCTGTCGTGGACTTAACGTGTATTTAGAAGCAAGGTCTTTCTCAATGACACCAAGTAACGACTTTGCCCAATTTTCATCATATTAGGGGCTAAATGGGCAATGTGGTGACAGAGAGCACGTCAAGGTTGCAGATAGTGTTGAAAACATCAAGCGCATGCTTAAAAGAAGAACCCTGGGATTCAATGCCAGTCTTCATCAATATCTTGGTCTGTAGGGTGCTCGATTGGCAATCGTGAGTTGGGGCTTGGTGTAAGGGGCAGTTTGATGGGGGGGGGGGGGGGGGGGGGGGGGGGGTGGGGGGGATGGGGGGGGTAAGGATGGGTCGGGATACCAAGACCACCCAACTTGATTGGGAGAGTGGCAAGCCGCAACTGCCAATCACCAAACCCTGGCCCTGAAGCGGTAACAATCTTTTCCAATGAGGCACGCAATGCATGATCAAACTGAACTTGGGCCTCTAATAAATACAAAGGAGAGCATGTCCTCAAAGCATAAGATAGTTTCGCAACCCCAGCGCAATTGCGAAGAAGAAGGAGCTCACATTGGGGATCATGAAGTTTGTGGATTGCCTCCATTAACGAGATGGTTTTAGAGACCCCTTTCAAAGCCAAATCCCAACAAAAACCTTCATCCAAGCTGACTGAACCACCCAGAAGTTTAACACCATTAAGCGAACGAGAGATATTTATAGGAAAAACACCATCTGTCCTACTTCTAGGGTCCTCCACAGGCCTGAAAAGTTCGGTCTTATCAACATTCAGAAACAAACCACGAGCCGGACCATCAATCTTGATGATGTCCAGCGCCTTGGATACCATAAGGGTATCACCAACAATAGTGCCATCGTCAAGATACCAAGCCTGAAGGGTAAGCTCGCACGATTGATTAATAGTCTAGACCAAAGGATGCAAAGCTAGGGCAAACAACAAAGGACCTAACGGATCTCCTTGTTGGACCCCTTGACAAGACCAAAGAAGAGAGTATGAAAACTAATATGAAAACTAATATGGCAAATAAGAACTTAAAAATTTAAAATTTTTGCTATTTTTGTGGGAAAACGGGTACGTGAGAACAAATAACCCAATATCAATTTTAATAAAAAAAATTATGTTACATATATTTCATTTGAAAATTTGCCCAAATATTCATTTACTCAGATCTTGCATAGAACAAATTTTTTTTACAAATATATTGATATCAAAATTACAAATACCATTAATTTATCAATCAAATATATAAAAACTTACAACAAAACTGTAACATGTCATTTTTTACACAAAAAGATATAACAAAAATTTTCAAGAACACCCACTTCATCACCTCCCCCACAAATATCATGACTTAAAAATAAACCCCCTTTATAAACTTTATAATCCAATATCAATAACTTTTAAATTTACAAAAAACCTAAATCTAAAAATACAATCCAAACATCTTCATCACCATTCTCTTAACTAAGATTTACATTGGTTGCAAGATCTGGAAGCTTGGGGTTGGTAAAGGATGATTGTAAGGATGGTGGTTGGAGGCGTTATGGTTATGAAGGGTGGTTGGAGGCGTCGTGGGTTGTTGGAGGCGTCGTGGGTGGGTGGCTGGAGGTGGTGGTAACGACATGGGTGTCCAAAGGTGTTGGTTGGGTGGGTGGCTAGAAGTGATGGCGGGTGGTGGTTGGCTGGGAGGCAGTTGATGGTGGTGATGATTGGTTATTTGTGGTGAAAAAGAAGAAGATAAGAGAGATAGAGTGATGTATATAGTGAGAGAAAGAGTGAAAATACAAGATCCGTGATTGAGAGTGAAATGTGTGTTGGTTTGTTTTGTGATGTATATGTAAAATGACATAAATACCCTTGTATTTGACTATAACCATATTGAGTTAACAGTCAAACTAACGAAAACATTGGTCAAGGGACCAAACCCGATACGGGTCACAACTACAGGGAGAGTGTAACAACCCGAGTTTTTTGACGCGTATGACGATCACGAATTCGACGTCATAATTATTATTTTATAAGTTCGTGAGAACGAATGTCGACATTTAAAATTTTATTTGTCAAGAATATTTATTTTCGTATTTTATTTCGAACGAAATTTAGAAATTTTTATTTTTGATGTTTCGTGAGTCAACGTTTGAACGCGCGACCGTAAGCGCTTTGAGTATCGTAGAAATTTCGATGTGCCTCGTTATTATTTTTGTGATGACAATTTGTATTTTATCGTCCTCGTCTCAAGTTAGTCGAAACCGAGTCAAAATTTTATTTTGACGTAAGTTAATATTTTTATTAAATATTTTAAACCAAATTAAGTGTGACGAAAATAAATTTAGTCACGAAAATATAATCCCGAGCCTTTGGTCGGCTAAAATAACGAAACCAATAACCTTGATACTAAAAATAAAAGGACTTTAAGGCTGGAGGGACTAAAGGTGGCAAATAATCAAACTTATTTTCTATAAATACCAACACCCCACACATTATAATTCTCTTACAAAATCTTTCTCTTCCTTGTCCTCTCTTACACCATCGCTGGCCACCACACTAACACCACCCGAACCCGTCAAAATTTCGACATGCAATACAATCAAGTTACAAAATATTAATCCTTGTGTCAAGGCCTACGTTTCCATATAATAAAATCTCACATGCAATAAGTTTTGAATAAAATATGTTTTCGGCTTAATTCGTATGATTTCGTTTTAGAGAGGTGTTTAAAAGGGTTAGATTAGTGATATGATCAAGTGGGTTAGGTTAGAAATGGTTTGGGTTTATGTTCGTGTTTATGTCCAAGAGTCCGAGACCACAAGGAGGCCAAAACCAACACCCTGTGTGTTGTTGTATCCTAGTCATGTTTATTTCATTGTTTCGTTCTTAATTTAATTTCGTATGTTATATGTGATGAGATCCGACACTTACATTGGTTAGAATAGATTGTGAATGGGTTGATTAGTTGACGAAGATAGGTTAGCTAGGCGTATTTTGATGTCGTTGTGAGGTGAAAATGAAGTTTCGATAAGTTTTGAAAATGGCAATTCGAGCAGTAGGTTTGGCACGGAAAACGAGGTTCGAAAATTTATAAAAACATATTTTCATTTTGAAAATAATGTAGAGGGTATTTTTACGAGCGTTTCGGTAATTCGAACGGCCCGTAACTCCTAATAACGAAGAAGTTACGACGAAAACAAGATTTGAAAATTTTATACTATTTCAATCAACTATTGCATTTTATTTAGTTGCTGTCAGAAATTTAAACGCTCGTTTTGAGCACTTTCGAGTCCGTTTCGGCCTTCAGGCGAAACACGAAAGTTGCTCGGAATGACGTTTTTTTTACGCGAGGCTTGCTAGTTTTAAAATCGAGTAATAACGGGTTAAAACCCAAGGTCAAATTCTGCGTTTTTATTATAAAATTATCACAAGTTCCTGCAGAAACTTGCAGGGGCATTTTGGTCATTTTCCGTCGAGTTTCAGGTCTCGGCTAAAACTAAAAAGTTGTCCGGAACGTCGTTTTGCATAAAATCTCTTTAGAGTCCGAGTCATGAAAATGTGATATAATGAGTCGTTTCGAGCGGGTCAGATTTAGTTATATACTAGGCGAATACCCGTGCACGCACGGTAAATCCCTGGCGTCGATAATTAACGATATGCAATATTGTGTTACGTTTTTCATGTAACGTTCACAATAGGATTGTTTAGGTCAAAATAAAAAACGATATGCAATAGCGACCGGTTAAAAAAAAGTTATGGTTTGGGTCAAAATAAAAAATCCAAACATAATATTAGTAAGTCGATTCACGTTATTATTTCTTTTTGTTCCATGTTTATTAGTGTTTCTCATATTAAAATATAATGGCTTACTTACGAAGGAAAAACTTATGGCAACCTAAATATGGCACACGACCATCCTGTTCATTATTTATGCTGGTTGTTCACAACAAGAATCATTGGCCCGCGAGTTGCGACGGGAGGCTAAAAATATGCATTGTATCATATCATTATTAACTTATAATTTGCTATTTGAGCGCTATGTTAGAATTCTTAAGCTTTACTTTGTATGAGTTTGAAAAGATTGTTTTGCCAATATAAATAGGTTACGTAAGAATGTCACTTTGAACCATATAGTCAACATGTTGTACTTATTTAGTTGGCCATCATCCTTTTATCACCTCACATGACTTCACTCAATTAGTCATGCTATGTCTATACCTCTCATAAATTTCTTCATTGTTCATTTTACATTTCTATGGTGTTACTTTGTGTTTCTACTATTTAGGATCCTTCATAATGTCTTTTTAACTTCAATTTATCACAAACATAAGTGTACACGTGGCTTATACTTCAATTTATCACAAACATAAGTGTACACGTGACTTATACAATATGAAGTTATTTATGTTTCAAACGAGTCGGAATTTAACCCGCGCGTTACAGCGGGAGCTAATTTGTTATTGCAGCTTGTTGGTTTAGTAATTTGAGAATTAACTTATTGTCGAAAATTATTTAATATATATTTAGTAGGCATGGCGCAGGCTAATTTGTTGTCGGAGATTTGTAGTCCAATAGTAGTGTGTTTATGGTATTTTGGTATACATTTAGTGGGCTTGGGGAGTCTGTGTTAAGCTCAAATTGTAAAGAATGAGACATAGCATAAGTGTAGCTACTAAGCTGTATCATGTTCGTAAATCAAATGTTAATAAAATTGCAAAGAGGGTACACAACCACGTGTAGAAAAATGAAAAGAGATTGGAATACTTGTGTTGTTTTAAAAGTTGATCTAAACACGGTTTTTGTCAACAAATGGAACAAATTCGAAATTGTTGATAACGAGTGTGAATGTACCGGCGCGTTGCGGCGGGGCTAATTTATTGCCGACGAATGTATTTTCTTTTTGATGTAGCTATGTATATTGGTTATACATCTTAAAAGTATATCTTAGTGCATATCCGTAATGCAACTTTAAGGCTCGATTAAAGAGTGAGAACGTGTCCGCGCGTTGCGGCTGGGCTTATTTGTTTCCTACGCATGTAATTTATTTGTCTACGGCAATACTTGTATACTTACAAACATAGAATACTCAACAGCCACTAATGCAAAAATTGGAAATTTGTAGGACACACAGACATCGAGTATTAGGAGTAGTAAATTTAGCTATTCTCAACACAGATTGTCTAGTACATAATACTATTAGCAACTTATTGTGCCTTTGCACTCCGTAATATATAAACAGACAAAATTTCTACTCTTTTAGCGATGTGGGACTTAAACTTCATATAAGTTTTCAAAAATACTCGCTGAAGAGACACTAATATTTTTGTTGCTCTAATAAAGAAAAATTGTTTTTTTTTATGCAAAAAAAACTTTACTTTATGATTACGAATAAAATATGTATAGGAGATGATCACACGATTTCTTTATTAAACAGATATTCAACTGAATTCAATTTATTTTATTACTCGTCTCCTATTCCTTCATTACATCATTCATCATCGTTGTCATCTTAGAGATCATTATCATATTGTCTCATCCGTCGGTAAGGATAGTTCAGCAGGATCCTCCCTCAGGGTCCTCCTTATCCTCTTCCGGATCGAAGTCAACAATGTTGTTTTTATAGCCTGGTGATAGGGTTGTAGTGGGCATCAGCCGATAGAGGCTGGATCCTCTATTGCGTCCCTCTAGCTCCTCATCAGAACTACTGGAATCTCTATGGCTCGGAATTAATATAAACAAACGTGTAGGTAACCGTGATATGCGAACATAACAGCTTGCAAGAGCAAAGCTTTAACTTATATATATAAATTATATAAGGCTACACTGGTATGGTGACCTAGTGAATACGAGTATGCACTTATGGCATGAATGAATGATGGTAAGGTATCATATTCGATAGCTTAATGTTTAGGTAGCGCTTAGGACCTACGAGCTTATCGTATTACCTTGCTTAAAGAAATATTCCCTTATATTTATAGAAATAGCTCATTATATTACTATTTGTAAGCAGTGCGCGATAGAATGCCAAACTCATCTTTTGTCTTATACTATAATATTCCCTCCTAGTATTTACGTACTCATAATATAAACCGTATATCAATATGAATGCTTCTAGTCCCACTAATGCACTCACTAGTGTTGCTGAATGTATGCCCATATGTATGTCCCGTGTACAACCCGTTGTATGAATTTTTTTTGTTTGAAAAGATGGTTATTAGTCAGCAAAAACATTTTTGACCTGCGTTCTCTATAACATTGGCTCTGGAATACCAATCTGTACACCCCCAATTGGCGTCGCAGCGAATAAGGGGGTCAGGGGGTGTTACTTCAAGTTCAACGGCACAAGATTATATATAGAAGACACAAAAGTCGTTTAAAATGATAATTGGATTTAATTGAAAGAGCTTATACAAAAAGCACTATAGCTTTACTTGTTCTCAGTTGAGTATTACAAAAAAATTTAAAAAAGATAAAAAAAAATGTTGTCTAATATATTTCAAAATATGTTGCCACCTAAATATTTAAGCGTGCAATTAAATATGTAACACCAATGCATCCTGGGCATCCAGGCATATTGATTCTGAAAAAACATGCTTAACTGTCAATCACATAATGTTTGATGAATTCATAGGTTTGATAAATCAAGATGTGTAGGACCGCAAGACTTTTTAGTGATAATGCAACACATGCAGATCTCACAAAAACTAGATTACATTTACAACTAAAGCTCTATGACACTGATGCTCGACAGTCTTGTTCGCTTAATATGCTCTCAGCGCCGCAATGATGTTTTAGCCCGAAAACATCCCTAAAATTCGACATGTTATATCATTCGTTCTCGGTGATAGCAAGTCACCCGAATGGGGAGGTCGTTTCCCGAATAGATCTATTAAATAACATTCGCGCTCACATAATGTAATTCCCAACTACATATATGCAATTGACAGTTCATGATAATGGGGCCTTAATTGGGTTATCGCCTACTTAGGCAAACATGTAATCAATGCAAAATGTTTACTTGCAGTCCATTGTTAAAACAAGATGTTTCCACCCCAAATAATTGTAAATCAGTAAAACTTGTAATAGTGTGGGGCCTATGAACTTCACCTTGAGTTCAGATAATCAAATTATAGAGATAATGGTCACGGTAAAAGATCGAATGCAACTAAATTATCTATACGGTCGTAACAAGTACTAGTACTTGAATTAATATTATAGTTGTTACCTCGTCACTATTCGATTGGCTATCATACATTAAGAGGTCATGACATGCGCTTATCGAGGGTTAGGACCTTTAAAATCGTAATCCAAAAACTCGTCGAAACGCATCGAAGAGGCCTCATTATGAACTCCCTGTAATATAGTACTTTGATAACCACATAATAATTCTATATGCACAATCACCAACTAATTGGTTTTGGAAAGAATTTGTGTTTAATAAGTTTAAACGGTTTATAATACAGTTTTGTAACATACTAGCATACTTTGCGTTTTTAGCCTAGATTCTCGCGTTTCTTATGCCCATCTTTTCGCTATTAGGACGATTATCATAAGTGACATTTCTCGATATTTTAGACCCTCTGGTGAACAGTAATTTTACTGTTCACACAAGTTTGACTTTTCTTCTATAAAAATCGTTTTGTTTGGTCGAAAACCCGTAAATGTCGTAGTTTATTCGTTATAGCTCCGTTTTAGTGATTCTTTCGAGACGTTCTCGTTTTTGATAGTTCTATTAATTTTATGGAGGTTTAAAAAATATAACCTTTCGTTATGAATAGTAATCTTTTATAAAAATAGTTTTATAAAAGTCTTAATAGTCGTAAACTCGCCGAATTCATAAACTTGTTCGTTATAAAATGAAAAATTACGATTTTATCATTTTGAATCTTAAAAATCATGTATTATTTATTTAAAAATATTAATACTTGGCTGTTTATAATTTATAAAAATGTTTTTATTATTAATTTACTTACGACCTAGTTTATTAACGTATAACTAGTTTTTAACGTAAATTTTTCGTTATTAATCCGTTTAACAAGGTTTTCTTTACCTTTTTTATTTTTATTTCTTTTTAGGAATCGTCGTGAAAATGCTATTATCTTATAAAATATAATTAGTAATTTTAAGGCACTTGGGACAGAATGGTTTAACTAACATTCGTAGTTCATTTTTGGCTTTGTTTTTATATTTTACCACTTTATACTTTTTACTACAAGTCTTATACTTTATATATATCATATATCATATGTATATTATGTCCATAATCCCATCAAAGTCATTTTGTCCAAGATCATCAAGATCACAAGTTATTTCTTTACATGAAATTCCATAAACTTTCTTACGTAACTTTTAATTACAAGTTTACATATGAACTTTTTATACTTAAACCAAGATTGTACAAGACTTATATATCCTTTATTTCATGATATTACCAATATCATAATATGTGAAAAAGTGTACAAAATCATAATCACAAGAAAAATTATATTTTTCATGTTCAAAAGTATTTCTAATGGTGATTTCACTAAATAGCATATCATTATATTATAAAAACTCATAATAAGTACATAAGGTTTAGGTAGACCTTATGAGATATGATGATGATGAGAACACAAATGATAAACCCGTGTTTAGCCTTAAAACCAAAGCTATGCATTAGAAAACCTTATTTTCACTTAGAAACCCAAAATCTGATTCTTGCTGTAAAAACCCTTTTTACATATTCAAAAGTCTTAAGTGGTGATTTAGCCGTATATAACATATAACACATAAAATAATGATAATAAAAAAGTATAAAGGAATTTAGAAGACCTTAGGGATGATGTATGAGATGAGAAATGAATGTTAAACCCGTGTTTAGCCTTAAAACCAAAGCTTGCACTTAAGAAAACCCTTATTTTCTTAAGAAAACCCAAATCTTGCTTTTCTTGATTATAACTTGCAATTGGTGATTCAATGGTTGGAAACACCTTAGAATGACTTATAATAGTTGTATAAAAATTGCTATGGATTTTGTTGCATGCATGCTTGATGCCGTGAGCTAAAGGGAGCCAAAAAGGGGATGTTTGTTGAATTTTTAGCTAAGAGTTTATGTATATGTGTTATATCTTTCATGAATACATGTATATAAAGAGTAAGTCTAGTCAAAGGACAAGGTATGGTGCAAGAGATGGTTCTTAGTCAAGGTATGGTAGGCATGGTGTTGCAATAATGAAGTATGGTTAGGACATGATGAAGTATGGTATGCATTTAAAGAAGTATGGTGTCACTTTGACCAAAGGAAGTGTTTTGTTATATTTCTTGTACACAATGCAAGATTTTCGGTAATACATAAGATGTGGATGATATATTTTGTGACTTTTATGTATTGGGTATAAAAGTGGGTATTTGTTGAAGCGTAGAAAAGTTTTTGTGGTTCCGGGAGTGCCTAAACGTAATTTATCGCGAAACGTATACACTTTACGTATCCGATAAAAATAGAATGAACAAAGTTAATAATTATCCTCAAAATAATTATATAACCCTTGCTTGATGTAAACATTTAATTGTTTGGTGCCCGATTACATTGAACGCTAATTTTTAGCCTACGCGATTTAAACTTAATTCATGAAATTACAAGCAAACGCGTACGACACTAAAAATAAATAGCATATTTATCGACGTCGCCAAAGACTTGAAAACACAGGGTGTTATAGACTTCCCCCGTTAAACGAGCCTTGTCCTCAAGGCTCACGATGCAGCACTTGATGACGATGCGGTCTTGGTGAAGAGGTGTGGGTATTTCTTCTTGAATTGGTCTTCACGCTCCCACGTGAACTCAGGACCTCTCTTGGAGTTCCATCGAACTTTGACCAATGGGATCTGACTTCTCTTCAACCGTTTAACTTCACGGCCCACTATTTCTACTGGTTCCTCGACAAAGTGAAGCTTGTCATCCAGATTAAGTCCATCCAACGGAACGGCTAATGGTTCGTCGGCATGACACTTTTTCAGATTAGATACTTGAAACGTATTATGAACTCTGCTCAATTCTCCACTACCACCCAGAGTTTGCAAAGCTATGCTTGAAAAGAAGCTTTTGGGAGATAGAAAAGATGAGGTCTGCTATCAACTCTTGAAGTTAATTGAGAAACAAGCTCAGCAGCAATAAATTTGTAAATGTTTAAAAGAATTTTTAGAGCTGTGGTATATAAATACAGAGCTGGTTATGTAAAATGGAATTGAGAAGAGATAACACTTGGTAGAGGTGCTATGCACTAACATAACAAATGGTTATCAGTCCACCATGTCTAACAGACATAAGGACTGGCTAGTCCAGGAGCAAACGGCTCTTGGTAAAGACTTCTCAAATCCGTTTATGGCTGACAATTTGCCAAAAATTGTATGGTTATCAACTCACCATATCTATGTTTGTAAAGAGTTGGCTAGCCCACAAGGTTATGGCTTATGGTAAAGGCTGTGGAAAATCCATTTATATGGTTGACAGTTTACCAAAAACTGGATGGTACTCAACTTACCAATGATTTAAGTTCCAAAAGTTGAACTGGTTACTAGTCCACCAGGGTGATGTCATGATTCCACCAAAGGATTAGCTAGCCCAAGAGCAAACGGTTACTTGGTAAAGGCTTAATCAAATCCGTGAAGCGGATATTTGCTAAAAAAATCATATGGTATTTCAATCACCATGTTTCATGTACTAGAGTTAAAATGGTTTTATGTACATGGTTTATAACCAAACATTGGCTACTCCAGAGTTAATGGCTAACTGGTAAAGAGACATCAAATCTATTAAATTTTCAATGATTCATCTCTTACAGGAGTTAACACACCTGGAAGTGATGAGAATAGACTAAAACTTTATGATTCTATGTACATATGATCAATGTTGCTGCTTATTTAAGTGTTGTTGAAAAGATTTGATGCTGCAAATATCCTTAGTGATGATTTCAAGAGTTGCTGATAGAAGTCAAGAACCTGTTTATACAGGAAAATCATCATGTTGCAGTTCAAGAATAATTCCAAAGATAATGCTCACAAAATCCTCAAGAAGCTTATAATGAAGACACTCAAAGAAACTTGAAGATCACAAGTGAAGTTCAAGTTAGGGGAGGATTGTTAGGAATTATTATAAACAGACTTAAGTCTGGTAGTTATAGAGTTAAGTCTGGTAGACATAGTTAAGTCTGCCAGTACTAAGTTAAGTCTGACAATACTATAGTTAGTACTGGCCTTGTCTAGTTAAGTCTGTTTATGTAACAGAATAGTTATAATAGTTATCTTAGAGATATCTTAGGATATATCTTAGGAAAGGATATACATTATCCTTTCATACGTTTGTAAAGACCATTAGGGTTTCCTTGGTGTATAAAAGGAACCCTACGACACAATGTTTAGTATGACATTGAAATAGTATTCTAATAGAAATTAATAGCAAATAGCAAAGTTTTACATTGTGTTCTTCTTAGTACTTGTGTTAAGATTCCGCATTAGCACATAGTATTCATAGTCAGTGTCTCTCATATAGTTGATTTGGATTTATTCAAGTTAGCTATTGTCCTACAAAAGGCTAAACAGATCCAAGACTTTCGACCAACACATTGTGAGTAACGAATGTCTATGTGGCTTGACCTTCTGGGATTCTTGGATCTGCCAAGAATGCTAGCTCCTCCAACCATCCTGTTTCCTCCTTGGTTTAGTGCATTGTTTGGACATGTGTCCTTTCCCTTTGCAGTTGTAACATGTAAGAATCCTCTGTTTCCCTGAGTTATTCCCACTTGCTCCTGAAGTGAAAGTTCTTGTAGTACCCGCAACATAAGAAATTTGTCTCCCCTGAACTGGTTGTACGGTTACTCTTCCATCATTAATGGTGGCTTGTTGCCTAGGGTTTGACGAATTCTTTAGTTGGTTATTGGTAGTGGTCGTAGCGAGAAGTGACAACAGCAGTCAAGAAAGACATCATGTGATTGATGACATCAATGGGATCATCACCTTTCTGGAACACTGGTACAATTAGACCTGAGTCAGGTTGAGAAAATTCAAATGTTGGTTAACTGATGGAGCATATTCTAATTGAAGGATGGGTGATGATAGAGAATAAACGTTGTGGTGAATTGATGGTTGATACTCATTGGATGGATAAGTAATTGAAAGAGGTGTTGATGATTGATGAGTTGATTATTGTTTAGACTAAAAAAGTGATCCATACTGTGGAGATTGATGAGGTGAGACAAATTGTTGATGTTGAGAGTTCTGGTAAGAGTGCTGATGAGATTGATAAGGAAACTATGTCATTTGGTGATATACAACTAAAGCAAGAGGATCGGAGTTACGTTCATGCATCAATCAAACTTCATTTGCATGTCTTTCATGTTGTTCCAAATGGGCATGAATCTGATCAACATTAGTAGTATGCAAGTCTTTGACCAACTTAACATCAGTAACGAATTTGCTCCATTCAGTGGGAAGAGTGTTCAGAAACTTGGTATTGACTTGAAATTGCTCCAGTGGCATCTTGTAAATATTCATATCATTGAGTAGCAAAGTGAATCTCAAGTAGTACTCGTGTAACGACTCTCCTTTCTTGTATGTAAATTTATCAAATTCATCGTACAACTTGCACTCTCGTTCTTGCTTTGTTAACGACATTCCTTGCATGAGCAGTTTAATTTTCTCACATATATCCTTAGCTACACGATGTTGACTAACAAGAGCATAAATTTCAGTTGGAAGGCCTTGTAGAATGATGTTTATTGCTTTGATGTCACAATCAGCTTGAATGGTTTCTGTGGGAGTTAATTTAGTATATTTCTTTGGTCTGGTTACACCATCCACTGTAATTTTTGGCCAAACAAGTGGACCTTTTTCAACAGAAGCAAGAATCGTTCTACCATGAGGTCTATTCATTATATAAAGTTCCATTCTGCTTTTCCATGAGTCATACAAGTGTTTTTCAAGCATCGATGGTTTATTGTTACCACCCGAGAGAAGTGACTTATCAGCAAGAGTCATCATTGATAAATTGGTATGTTCAATGATTACTATTTGATCGAGCGGTGATAGAAAGTAATTGTGTTTGAAGGTGTTGTCTTTTATGTGTTTTAAGTCTTGAAACTATACGGGATTTTACAATTATTGACAAAACCGGGAAAACAAGTAAGTGTTTCACAGGATTTTACAAGTCAAAGAAATAAATCGTATAAATTTGATAAAGCAGTTTTGAGTTTTAAGTGTATGTTGCAAATTCAGGTACTTAAGAAAAATTGCAAATTCGAGTCCTTAAAAGAAAATTACAAATTCGAGTACTTAAGAAAAATTGCAAATTCGGGTCCTTAAGATAGATTGCAAATTCGTGTCCTGAAGAAGAATTGCAAATTCGTGTCCTTGAGAAAAATTGCAAATTCGTGTCCTTAAGAAAACTGCAAATTCGGGTCCTTAAGAGAACTGCAAATTCGGGTCCTTAAGAGAATTGCGAATTCAGGTACTTAAGAGAATTGCGAATTCGAAAACAACTAGAAACTACTAATTCAGATTGAACCTTAGACTGCGAATTCGGATACAACAAAAAATTGCAAATTCGGAGAGAGCTATAATCTCCAAATTTGGAGACACAAAAAATTGAAAATTCGGAAGAGCTATAAACTGCAAATTCGTGCAATACACGGACGAAACTCAAAATAGTAAAAACACAAAAAGACACCTTTTTGATTGTTTTTTCCCAAAATTTCTTGTACAACTAGTATTCTTAATCCTATAGGTACCTTAAAAATGACAACTTTTTAGTTTTTAAGCCGAAAATTTAAAAATTAAGATTTGTACTTTATAAGGTTTTTCAAAAACAAAAGATGAGCAAAAATGAGTTTTTCTTTGATCCAAAGCAAATACACCTATATCCAAAGATACTAGATTAAATTTACCTAGGTAAATGACCTTTTAGTGTACAACTAAGCTTCGAAATCAAAAGAAAAGAAGAAAAGGCGTACGGAAAAAATGAACCAAAATAATAAACACAATAACTAAGCACATCACTCCATGGCTCTTGATACCAATTGTAGAATACAAGTAATCTTTGATATATGAACCAAGAACTAGAGAGAGAAAGTGGGAGGAAGGATGTATTTTCTAGTGAGAGAAAGTAGAGAACATGAAATGCATTAAGTGGAAAATGTGAAACATACAACCAACCAACCACCTCTCCAAGGCATGTAGAGGTGTATTTATCTCTATTAGCGACCATGGCCCTTTTCTTTTTTTATAAGGCTTTTCCCATGGAGCCATTGGCCATATTATACTTCATTAAACTAAACATTGACTAACTACGAGCTTTGACTAGTTAATATTGGAAGTGACCGAGACTTTTCTTGTTCCTAACATGTACCAATATGAGATCATTTCCTTCCTTTCGAGTAAACAATGTCGGATTGTGTAAAACCTAAAAATCTCAATAAATGTGAAATTACCAAAATACCCCTAATGAAAGAAAAATGCATAAAAGCTTAAATAAATTCATTTAAATGTTAGAAATTATGAAAATACAATATATGGCAATTATGAAATTTTTTGTAGGAATCCAAAATACTTATCTTTATACAAGGAATAATAATTATAAATTATATATATATTATATACATGATATATATGATCATATAGTATAGTATGCCGAATATCGTACAAAATAATCTAATTATACATATTATTAATATAAATAGATAAATAATAAATACATAATAATTATTTGCAAATAATAAAAATCTGATTTAATACTATTTTGAAAAGCCCATAGTACTCGGCTAAACTTGTTTATGTATATCTCTTTTTTACATTTTCATTGCTATAATCAGAAAACAAAAAACCAAAACTAACAAAATCAAGTGGCGCACCAATGAATTTTTCCAGGAACTTGTGCGATTTTTCTAAGTATCATTTGAAGCTAAGAGTGTGGTAAAAATAGTGGGAAGCTTGGGGAGTGCTTGATTCGACTTTTTGGTATTGTTTTGGTTCGAAAAATCACAACCGGTTCATAAAAATCAAAAATCACTAAGGATCTCCTAGTATTTCTTACAACTCCCTTTCTTCATCATATAAATCTTCGATCTACTAGCATAAGAAAAGTTCCTGCACTTTATTTGAATTTAAAAATTTGAAACATACATTCAAAACCCTAATTTAGAAATGAAAATGAAATTCCGACACATAAATAAAATTGTAGAATATTAGATTTTATATTTTTATAAGGTGTTCCTATACTCATATAACTTTAGAAAAAGATGTTGGAATAATTTATAAATGATTCGAATAATTTTTAAAGATTTATTTGTGTTTACCAAATTCAAAAATAAGGGAAAAAGGAAAGAAATGGTTAAAAAGAATTAGGGTTAGGTATTGTTATTTTGTTCCAGTGTAATTAATGCCAATGATCTGGGAAAAATAATGTGTTTGAGATTGAGGAAGAATTTTGAATTAGGGTTTTGTGAATTAAATTGTTTAGCCGAACACTTGTGATATAAAGAGTATAAGGACTTGTTTTGTATTTCTGAAACTTCTTGGGGTCTGATTTAAGCATGTTATTAATTTGTTTATGATCTGAGAAAAAATAAGTTGGGGGTATAAACATGTCATGTTTCATATTATTTATGTAAACCTTACTATTTATAGAAACCTGCTATTTATTGAAACATGCAATTTTATGAAACTTTACCTATAAATAAGAAACCTGTTAAATTTTGAAAGTCTATTCTTTAGAAGTCTATTTTTGGAAAGCTTTATTAGGAAACTTATTAAATCAGGAAAGCTTATCATTTATGGAAAGTCTACTTACGAAATCTATATTTTTGGAATATCTTACTATAATTAGAAACTGCTATTTTAGGAAAGTACCCAATATAACAAGAATACTAATCAATGAAACATACTAATCATGAATATGTTACATCATGGAACGTACTAGATCAAGAATCAGGCTAATTATAGAAAGTTACTAAAAAATAGAAAGTCACTAAAAATAGAAAGTTATAAAAAATGGAAAGTAACCTTAATCATGACAAGTTACTATATATGTCCTTTAACATGTAGACGCATTAAGCCATGGATTAGAAGCTTCCATCCTTCTTATCCATCTCTTTTCCGCTACTGCTGGACATAAGATACGGATATTCCGTCCTTTCAGTAAGGACATTCTTTCTTTCATGATTCATCCAACACCTGCTATCTTCCCATTTTTATGTCTTTTGCCATGATCCTTACATGTTTGATTTCAAGACTTATTAATTGCGCCAGAGCTATAAATAACACATACCATGATTTACATGACTTACCACCTAGTCATGGAGTACCATAGACCGGCACACAATGAGGCACCCTGTGTCACGTCTCTTTCGCGTTGAGAGTGACATTTTCACGCCGGCGTCCCTTTTCATGTACCAATTATATTTCATGTTGGCCATTATTATTCAGGGGCGTAGGTGCATCCTAGTTTACATGTTTTACACATTCATGGTGATTGGTTGGTGGTGCTCTCCATCACATTGGAGCTGGATCCCCTCACCAATATTATATAAGCGGTCACCCCTCAAATTACATGTTGAGAGCAGCCCCGCTATTATACGCACAGTATTCACGACTTATTCTATTATGACATGTATGATTATATGAGCTCGTGGGTGCATTTCCATATTAATTTATGTTTAATACTATCCATGATAGTTCATGAACATCTTTACTTCGAATTACATGCTTTAACATGTTATTTCCTATTCTTCATGACGCATTCTCCATTTCCTCATTGACACTTTTTGATCTTTCCGCACTTTGTATTTACTATCCAGGTATTAGACTTATTAATTACAATGTTATTATATCCGTTCACTGAGCGTATGCTCAGCGTACTTCTTTCTCTTTCTTATACGGCAGGTATCTAAAGGGAGATCTGGGCATGAGAGATGTTGCTTAGGAAGTGACCTATTTAGCTTCTTTCGCTTATATCGCAGACATTTTGATGTGCTATACTATATCTTGGACACATGTTTCGTCCTTTAAGACCTTCTTTACTTATTCCATTTGATCTCATAAATTAGGAGCCGATGTTTGATCCGCTTCCACCTGTCCTATTATCATTTATTACTTTATGCTTTATTATCTGCTTGATATGACACCATAGATTATGACGTTTACGTGCTCCTTTCCGGAGTGGTTCGTTACAATTATTTATCAGAGCTAAAGGTTCGACCTGTACAGGCACTAAAACTTTGACCTGTGAGGATTGGGTAGACATAGGTACCTCAGATCGACGTTTATCTTCTGTCGCGTTGACCTTTTATACCGTTAATCATTACAACCCTTTTTGCAAATGTCAGATGGTGAAACCACTCGAACGATAGCTAGAACCTACGGCTGCGGCCGGTTCAGGCAGCGGATGCATGCTCCCACAGATTGCGATCAGGTTCGCGAAAGAACCGCACTGAGTTGTTGTAGCTTCGTTATTAATCCTCTACATCACTATTCATACTTGCTTGAGCGCTTCAATCTAAGCAGAAACCCCGTTCGTATACGAGAGGCAGTAGCCCATGTTGAAGCTGAGAATTGGATCTCCCATAAGGAGAATATCTTCGACGGATGGATTGTAATATGCATTTAAAACACACACGCAGATCTGGACTGGTGTATAAGTTTGAGGGTGACGCGTTAGCTTGGTGGAAGGCCTATAAGCAGGCCAAAGGAGGAGATGCGTGGGTCCTTACTTTGACTTGGGCAGCTTTCAAAGAGCTGTTCTTTCTTCAGTTTTTCCCTCGAGCCGAGCAAGAGCGCTTGAAGAGGGAGTACCATTCCATCCCAAAGGGCGAGTGAAATGATACTGAGTACATGCAGCGTTTTCCTCCGCCTAGCTGGTTTCTTGGACGAGGCAGCTGCACTGCAGAAGAACAAGGCGACGAAGCTTTTGTTGGGGTCTTCATAAGTCAATCTTGACCATTCATGTGTATACAGTTTACGGATGTTTCTAACAGTTGCGGATGCTGCACGTAGCACTAGAATCCTTCGTGACAGGGATGACTATGATAGGTCCGAACGTCAGACAAGAGGTAAACCTTCAGTAATCAAATCTTTACGACCTTGTTTTATGTTTTACCTCCTTATCCTTATAATATGTACCGTATCAACTATTCTCCAGACATAATAGTTGGAGACCCGATATCAGTCGGCCACTTCAGCAGAATACTTACCGGGGTCATGATCAGAAAAACTGACCGTAACAGGCATCTGACAGGCAGGGCGATGGACTGGTACTACCGTAACCACAATAAACAACAACTACTTCTCGTGACAACAACAGTCCAAAATCTCTAATCGTTCTATCGTCTTTATCTGTATATTGATATGAATCTAACATCGCGTCATGGTAACAGGAATTCTGGTAATGGACGCGACCAAAGGAACAGAGGTCAGCAATCCCACCGATCTACCAACTCTGGTAAATCATTTGAAATAACAAGTTTATTCTCTATATGTCTCAAAGTTCATGTCTCATGATCTATCTTTGAATCAGGTTCCTAGCAGTCCAGGGTACCCTCTGAGGGTTATACTTACCCTGTTGGCAACACATGTGGACGAAGACACCAGTAGAGAGTGTCGATCGTGCTGCTGGTACTTGTTTCAAATGTGCCGGCAGGTCATCTTCAAGCGGGACTGGCAAGAAGAACTTGGTGCTAGTTCGAGTCTGGTCATACTAAGCAGACAAGAAGCAGACCATAGAGTCCGTGTCTTTGCACTTACTCAGGATCAGGCCGCCAATACTTCAGGTACCATCACTGGTGCATTATTTATATTCGGACGTGCAGTGTTTGTTTTATTTGATACGGGTGCGACACATTCTGTGATATCTACCAAGTTTGCCTCATGTTTTACTATGACACCTATATTACTTGATCATGTATTATGTATATCCACCTCCATGAAGACTCACACGTATTACCCATGGTATATATAGACTCATACGCTCTACATTTTGTGACAAGATTCGTTTAGTAGATGCACTTCCTCCTGGACATTGTGAATTGGACATAACTCTGGAGTATAGAACTGGTTAGCAGCACACCGTGCTACATGACTTTCATTTCCCGTCGTGTATATATCGGCGATATTCATACTCCTGAATTTATTTATCATGGTTCATTACCGGGAAAACCTATGAAGATCATTTCTGCTTTAAAAGCACGTACCTTACTATCGCATGGCTGTGAAGGTTTTCTGGCTACCATTCATGACACGACTTCTGACGTTTCTTCTATTCATGATCAGCCGATTGTTTCCGAATTTCAGGACGTATTTCTGGTCAGAACAACTTCCATGGAATAACCCCTATACTGCGAGGTGAGTTTAACAATGAGCTATTCCCGAGCTGAGCCAATCTCTAAAGCTCCCTTAATCGCATGGCACCGCATTGAGTTAAAAGAGTTTGAAGTTCAGTTACAGGAGTTGTGGAGCGAGTTTTTATTCGCCCGGAGTGGAATCGCCTATGGGTGTACCAGTTCTGATTGTCAAGAAGAAGGACGGTAGCATGAGGTTATGTATCGACCTACCGAGTGAATTGAATAATGAACACCATTCCGTATCGTTATCCCTTCCACGTATCGTGATTTATTGATCAGCTTCAGGGCGCTAAACATTTTTTCAAGATGATTACGATCTGGTTTACCATCATTGCGAGTGAAAGAGCAGGACATTTCCAAGACTGCTTTTCCCGCAACACGTTATGGCCATTATGAATTCTTGGTTATGCCTTTTCGTCTCACGAAGCGCCCAGCTGTATTTATGGACTTGATGAACCGAGTTTTTCAGAATTCCTTAGGACAAGTTCGTCATCGTGTTCATTGATGATATTCTGTCTTCTCTAAGTTCAAAAGAAGACACGAGGAGCATCTCCGCACTGTTCTACAGATTTTACACAGAGAAAATATGCCAAGTATTCAAAAGTGCGAATTTGGTTGAGTAAGGTGCCTATCTGGGTTCACAATTGTTTCAGCAGAAGGAGATTACTATGGACCGGCGAAGGTTGAGGCTATCACAATAATGGCCTAAGACCTACGTTTTGTGACTGAAGTACGGAGTTTTCCTTGGATTAAGCAAGTTTTACCGCTAGATTCGTAGAGGTTTTCTCACGATTAGCCTACCCTTACCGCTTATGCGAAAAGGTGAGAGTTTGTATGTAATGAAAGAAGCGAGAAAAGAGCTTTGAAGAGCTTAAGCAACGTTTGGAGATTCCTCTGCCTATTCTTAACCTCTCTCCATCTGAGTACAGGTGGATTCCAGATTAACGCAGTGATGCTCTAAGGAGTCTTGGTGTGTTCTGAGGGGGGGAGTGGGGGTGGTGAGCTCTTTATTGTTGTGGGCTATTGTTAACGGGGGGGAAGGTGGTGGGGGGGTGATTGCCTAATGCCTCACGACACTAAAGCCCTATGAGTGAACTATCCTACTCATGACTAATTGCACAGTTGTTCTTTCGCTCTCAAAACTTTGAGACACTATCTTTACATGGCGAATCATGTGAATTTTTACCGATCATAAGAGCCTGAAATATTACTCACCAGCAGATTAAATATGAGAATAGGCGTTGGTTGAGTTTATTAAAGGATTTATGACACCAACATTCGAGTACTATCCGGTAAAGCAATGTGGTGGCTCATGCTTTGAGTAGGAAGTCGGGTATGATAGCTGGTATCAAGTGGAAGAAGGGATATTGCGTGTGACCTGGAGCGTTTGGATATCGAATTATGTTGTTCGTAGGACATAGTGGTTTTCTGGCTAGTCTGAGGTGAGCCGTACCCTAATTCACAATCATGAAGCTCAAAGCTGACGGAGAAATCTGAGGCAATTATTAGAATATTGATCAGCAGACCGAGTTATCGCGTTGAGGACATGAGCATTTTATGACAGGGTACTAAATTATGCTACCAGAGGATCCCTACACGTCTGAGAAGACCTTGATTACGTCGAGGCTTATAGTTCTCCATTTTCGATCCATCGGTTCAACGAAATTATCACACTATCTCAAGCACACTTTTGGTGGAAGTAGTATGAGATCAGCGCTGTGGCTTCACGTTTGTCAAAGTGTTTAACATACTCAGCAGGTTAAGTTGAACACCAACGAGCAAAGTGGGCTATTGCAACCGTTAGAGATTCCTGTTTGGAAAGGACGAAATAAATCCATGGATTTTTGTTACCGAGGTTTACCACGACTCAGCAGGAAAGCACGATGCTATCTGGGTTGTTGTAGATCGTCATTCAGACTCACATATCTGCACATCTTCTTCTATCCGTAAGGATTACCCCGTTAGTAAATTAGGCATAAATGTCCAACAAGAAATTTTATGATTACACGGTCTAACCATCAGCGATCGTGTCAGATAGATATCCACTTTTCACGTCTCGTTTCAGGAAAGGGTTCTTACAGAAAGCTTTGGGAACCAGCTCAAGTTTATGTACAACTTTTCATCCTGCAGACCGACGGACCAGTCGAGCGTACGATTCAAACATTAGAGGATATGTTACTTTCATGTGATTTAGAATGGCAGGATTGTGGATGACTATAGTTAAGTCTAGTGGAGATTGCCTACAATAACCAGTTGGCATGCAGCATTAAATGCGCTCCTTACGATGATGTTGTTATGGTCAGAAATAGTCGAGCTCCTATTTGTTGGGATCAAGTCGGTGAACGGTATTCTTGAGTGGTCCGAGAGATGATTGAGGTACTAATGAAAAGGTCGCCGGTCGCCAGGAAAAGCTTAAGGAAGCTCAGACTCGTCGAAGATTACGCCGACAGAACATCCGCAGAGCTTAAGAGTTCCAGCCAGGAGAACATTTTTCTTGAAAGTTATCACCTACACTGGAGTCAGGGCGTTTTGGTTATCAAGAGGCAACGCCTTTAGTCCTCTGTTTCATACACAGGACCGTTTGAGATTCTGTTCGCGTTGGAGGAGGTCCATTTCTATCGTTGGAGCGTTACCTCCCCCAGCTAACTCATGTTTACAATGTGATTCATGTATCATTACTCAAGGTTACAAGTATCATCCTCATCACGCTTGTCTCTTATCCATCTTGATCTAGATCCGTGAAGATTTATCTTACACGGAAGAGCTGAGTCTATCTAGACCGTCAGGACAGAGACATGAGAACAATACATCCCTTTTGTCAAGATTCTTTGGAAAGAATCACCAGAAGCGTGAGGCTAAGACTGGAGACCGAGAGTCTATCGAGCTAGTTATCCTCATTTCTTTGTCTAGTTCGGTATGTTTCTTCGTTTCTTTCTCATATCGTTTTCACTTGTCAATTTTCGACATGACAACTTTTTTTTTAGAGAGGGAAGAAGTTTGGTAAACACCTAAAAAATCTCAACCAATGTGAAATTACCAAATACCCTAATGAAAGAAAAAATGCATAAAGCTTGAATAAAATTCATTTAATGTTTACAGATAAATATGAAAATACAATATATGGCAATTATGAGAATCTTGTTAGGATCAAAAATACTTTATGTTATAAACAAGGAAAAATAATTAAAAAAATTATAATAAATATGTATATAATGCCGAATATTGTATAATAATCAATTATACATTATTATTATATAAAAATAATTAAAAGATAAATACATAATATTATGCAAATATAAAAATCTGATTTAATACTATTGAAAGCCCATATGAATTGGCCAAACTTGTTTATGTATAACTCTTTTTATATTTTCATTGCATACTCATTAAAAGCAAAAACCAAACCTAAAAAAATCACGTGGCGCACCAAAGAATTTTCCAGTACTTGGCGATTTTTCTAAGATCATTTGAAGCTGCAGGAGCTGTGGACAAATATTGGGAAGCTAGGGAATGCTTAGATTCGATTTTTGTATTGTTTTTGGTTCGTAGAAAATCAACAAGGTTCATAACAAACATAAATCACTTAAGGATCGATGACCAAGTACTTTACAACTCACCTTTTCATCATATAAATCATCTATGCATACGAAAAAATGGTTCATACACTTTACTTATATAGATTTATAAATTGAGAAACATACATTCAAAACCCTAATTGTAGAAATGAAAATGAAATCGCCAACATAAAATAATTTTAGAATTTATTTTATTGTTTTATAAGTTTGTTCATATCTCGCGTATAACACAGAAAAATTGTTGGAATAATTTATAAATGATTCGAAATAATTATTGAGTACGATTTATTTGTGTTTTACCGAATTCGAAAATAAGGACAAAAAGGAACCGGAAAAAAAAAAAAACAAAAAAAAAAAAAAAAAATAAAAATGCGTTAAAATGAATTAGGGTAAGGTTTTGTTATTTTGTCCAAGGTGTAATTAATGCCAATGATTGGGAAAATAATTGTATTTGTTATTGGTAAACTTTTAGATTAGGGTTTTGTGAATTAAATTGTTTAGCTCGAAATGTGATTATAAATCAGTAATAAGGACTGTTTTGTAATTTCTGAACTTTGGGGGCTCATTTAAGCATGTTATTATAGTTTTGTTTATGATCTGAAAACAATAAGTCGGGGGTTTAAAAATTGCGTCACTTGATATTAATTATGTAACCTTACTATTATAGAAACTGCTATTTATAGAAACATGCTATATATGGAAACTTAACTATATTATAGAAACCTGCTATATTGGAAAGTCTATTTTCTTAGCAAGATCTATTTTGGAAAGTGTAATATCGGAACACTATTAAATCAGGAAAGTTTATCATTTATGGAAAGTTAATTACAATGGAAAGTCTATTTTTTCGGAGGAAACTTATACTATAAATGTAAAAGCTGCTATTTTTGGAAAGTACCCAATATAACAAGAATACTAATCATGAAACATATTAATCATGGAATATGTTAATCATGGAACGTACTAATCAAGGAATCTGGCTAATTATAGAAAGTTACTAAAAATAGAAAGTACTAAAAATAGAACTATAAAAAATGAATCAGTAACCTAATCATGCAACAAGTTAACCTTATATATGTCCTTTAACATGTAGATCGCATTAAGCAGGAGTAGCTTCCATCTTCTATAAATCTCTTTCCGTTACTGCTAGACATAAGTACGGATATCCGGTCCTTCATAAGGACATTCTTTTCTTTCATGATTCATCCCAGAACTGCTATGCTTCCCCTTTTTATGTCTTTTGTCATGATCCTTACTGTTTGATTTCAAGACTTATTCTATTGCCCGAGCTATAAATAACACGCATGACCATGATTTTAACATGACTAACACCTATCATGGAGGTACATGAACCGTACACATGAGCACCTGTGTCACGACTCTTTCGCGTTTAGAGTGATTTCACGCGGCTCCCTTTTCATGTTAACAGATTATATTTTTCATGTTTGGCCATTATATTCAGGCGTATGGATGCATCCTAGTTTTACGTGTTTACACTTCATGTGATGTTTGTGTGTGCTCTACATCCCATCAACAATGAGCTGATCCCTCCACCCATATTATTATAAGCAGGTCACCCCTCTATTACATGTTTGAGGCAGCCCTCTATTATAATGCATCTATTCAGGAAACATTATTATTATGACATGTATGATTATATGACGCGTGGGCATTCTCTTATATTTACATGTTTATACTAATCTCATGATATTTCATGACATTCTTCTCGAATTACCATGCTTTAACATGTTTATTTCCTATTCTTCATGACGCATTCTCCAGGTTTTCCTCATGACACTTTTGATCTTTCTGCCTACTTTGTATTTACTAATCATGATTCATACTTATCTGAAATTACATTTGTTATAAATCCGTTCACTGAGCATTATGCTCAGCCGTATGTTTCTTTCTCTTCTAATACGGCAAGTATCTATAGGGAGATGGGCATGAGAATTGTGGAGCTTAAGAAGAGACCTATTTAGCTTCCTTTCTTTATATCCAGACATTTGATGTGCTATATCTATCTTGGACACATGTTTCGTCCTTTAGACTTCTTTTACTTAAGGCTTTCCATGGGCCTTTGGGCCATATTAGCTTATAAACTAAACATTGAATAACTACAAGCTTTGACTAGTTAATATTGGAAGTGACCGAGACTTTTCTTGTTCCTAACATGTACCAATATGAGATCATTTCCTTCCTTTCGAGTAAACAATGTCGGATTGACTACACCTTTGACTAATTTCTGGTTGAGGAGGAATTTGGAGAGTAGGTCATACCATGCGCGAGGAGCTTGTTTCAAATTATAAAGTGCTTTCTTCAACCTGAATACATGATTCAGATAATATTGATTGACAAACCCTTCTGGTTGACTCACGTACACCTCTTCCTTTAAACTCCCGTTCAGAAATTCCGTCTTCACATCCATCTGAAATACTACCATATTCTTGTGTGCGGCGTAAGCTAAGAATCTTATGATGGCATCAATGCGAGCGACAAGTGAAAACGATTCTTCAAAGTCGATCCCCTCTTCCTAACGATAACCTTTAAGTCTTCTCTTCTTGGACTTGCAGCTTGTGTTTCCATTGTGAGAGCTTTCTAGGGTGTTTTTGTTGTGTGAGAGACTTGATAAGAGTAATGGCAGGAAATTGGGATGACTATATATGTCTAGTGGAGTTTGCCTACAATAACAGTTGGCATGCGAGCATTAAATGCGCTCCTTTCGAGATGTTGTATGGTAGGAAATGTCGTGCTCCTATTTGTTGGGATCAGGTCGGTGATACGTATTCCCTTGAGGGTCCGGAAGAATGATTTGAGGTGGACTGAATGAAAAGGTCGCCGTCGCCAGTGAAAAGCTTTAAGGAAGCTCACTCGTCATAAGAGATACGCCGACAATGACTATCGCAAGAGAAAGCCGTTAGAGTTCCAGCCAGGTGAACATGTTTTCTTGAAAGTATCACCTACACGTGGAGTCAGGCGTTTTGGTATCAAGGGCAAGCTTAGTCCTCGTTTCATAGGACCGTTTGAGATTCTTGATCGCGTTGGTGAGGTTTCCTATCGTTTGGCGTTACCTCCTCAGCTATCTCATGTTCACAATGTGTTTTTCATTTTAGCATTACTCCGAGGTACAAGTATCATCCCTCTTCAAACGTTGTCTCTTAACCATTTGATCAATCCGAGGATTTATCGGTTACACACGTAAGTAGCCTGAGTCTATTCTAGACCGTCAGGACAGAGTCATGAGGAACAAGACGATCCCTTTTGTCAAGATTCTTTGGAAGAATCACCCAGAGCGTGAGGCTACCTGGGAGACCGAAGAGTCTATGCGAGCTAGTTATCCTCATTTCTTTGTCTAGTCGGTATGTTTTTCCGTTTCGTTTTCTCATTTTCGTTTTCATTTCAATTTTCGAGGACGAAATTTTTTTTTAGAGGGGAAGAAGTTGTAAAACCTAAAAATCTCAACAAATGTGAAATTACCAAAATACCCCTAATGAAAGAAAAATGCATAAAAGCTTGAATAAATTCATTTAAATGTTAGAAATTATGAAAATACAATATATGGCAATTATGAAATTTTTGTAGGATCAAAAATACTTTATGTTATACAAGGAAAATAATTAAAATTATATATATATGTATATATGCCGAATTATGTATAATAATCTAATTATACATTATTATTAATATAAAATAATTAAAGATAAATACATAATAATTATGCAAATAATAAAATCTGATTTAATACTATTTGAAAGCCCATAGGACTTGGCCAAACTTGTTTATGTATATCTTTTTATATTTTCATTTGCTAAATCATTAAAAACAAAAACCAAAAACCTAAAAAAATCAAGTGGCGGCACCAAAGAATTTTCCAGTACTTGTGCGATTTTTCTAAGATCATTTGAAGGCTAAGGATGTGGAAAATAGTGATGCTTGGGGATGCTTGAATTTCGATTTTTTGGGTATTGTTTTGGGTATCAGAAAATCACAACCGGGTGCATAAAATCATAAAATCACTAAGACATCCAAGGTAATTTTTACAACCACTTTTCATCATATTAATTCGATCTATGCATAAGACAAATGTTCATGCACTTATTTTGAATTTAAAATTGAAACATATTCCAAAACCCTAATTTAGAAAATGAAAAATGAAAATCGGCACCATAAAATAATTTTAAATTTATTTTTATATATTTTTATAAGGTTGTTCATATCTCAAATAACTCAGAAAAATTGTTGGAATAATTTATAAATGATTCGAATACTTATTGAAGATTTATTTGTGTTTACCAAATCGAAAATAAGGGAAAAAGGAAAGAAAATGGTTAAAATGAATTAGGGTTAGGGTTTTGTTATTTTGTCCAGGTGTAATTAATGCCAAATGATTGGGTAATAATTTGTGTTTGTATTGGGGAAAAATATTGATTAGGGTTTTTTGTGAATTAAATTGTTAGCCGCATTGTGATAAAAAGAGTATAAGGACTTTTATAATTTCTGAAACCTGTGGGTCTGATTTAAGCCATGATATTATATTTGTTATGATCTGAGAAAAATAAGTTTGGGGGGGTAGAAGAATGTCATTTTGAAATTATTTATTGTAAACCTTACTATTTATATTAAACCTCTATTTATAGAAACAATGCGTATTTATGGAAACATACTATATATAGAAACCTGCTATATTTTTTTTGGAAAGTCTATTATTTAGAAAGTCTAATTTAGGAAATTTTTAATTAGAAACTTATTAAATCAGGAATTAATCATTTAAGGAAAGTGTTAAATTATAGGAAAGTCTATTACTTAGTTGCTAAACTTACTAAATTAAACTAGCCTTCTAATTATTTTGCGGCACTACATTACCCAATATACACAGAATACTAATCATGAAATCATACCTAAATCATGGAATATTGTAAAAACCACATACTCGCAAACACTAACTATCAATCAACGACAATCATCGGCTCTATATTCTTAGAAAACGTTACTACAAAACATCAAGAACATCTTAACTAAAAACATATGAAAGTTAATAAAAAACTCAAATGGACAAGTAACCCTTCAAATATCATCGAACCACAGTTCAACCACTATTATATGTTCCTTCTTAACAATCCGTAGACCGCTATTAAGCAGTCAGCTAGCTCTTCTCACCCATCTTCTTAATACAATTCTTCTCCCGTTACTCCTTACTGCTAATAACAGACATAAGGCAACGGATATTTATTCCCGTCTCTTCTCACTTAGAACGACCACCTTTCTTTCTTTTCCATGATTCATCCCCAGGAAACTGCTATGCTTATCCACCATTTTTTAAGTCTTTTGTCATGATCCTTTACATTTTTGATTTCAAGACTTATTCTAATTTGCCAGCTATATATAACGCATGACCAATGATTTCATGAACTTACCACCTATTCAGTGGAGGTACCTGACCCGTGACAAGCATGAGTCACCTCTGTGTCACGACTCTTTCCTCCGCGCTTTGAGGACAGTGATTTCACGCGGGCGTCCCTTTCAATGTTACCAGATTATATTTCATTGTTTGGCCTTTATTATTCTCCAGGGGCGTATGGATGCATTCCTATTTACGAGTTACACGTTCATTGGTGATTGGTTGGTGTGTGCTCTACAACCCATCAACATTGGAGCTGATCTCCTTCCACCCATATTATTATAAAGGTCACACCCTCTATTACATGTTGAGGCAGCCCCTCTATTATATGCATGTATTCACGACATTATTATTATGACATGTATGATTATATGAGCTCGTGGGCATTCCTTATTATTTATGTTTATACTATCCATGATATTTCATGACATCTTTACTTCGTATTTACCATGCTTGAACATGTTTTTATTTTCCATTCTTCAAAGTCGCATTCCTCTCCTCTCCAGGTTCCCCCCTCATGACACTTTGGATCTTTTTCCAGCTACTTTTTGTATTTACTATCCAGGATTCAGGACTTATTAATAACATTGTTTATATATCGAGTCACTGAGCATTATGCTCATCCCGTATTTTCTTTCATCTTTCCCTTATACGCAGTATCCTAGAGGGAGATTGGCCTGAGAGAGTTGTGTGCTTACGAGAAGTGACCTATTTAGCTTCCTTTCTATATCTCGCAGACATTTTTGAATGTCTATAACTATCTTGGACACATGTTTCGTCCTTTAAAGCCTTCCTTTTAACTTTTATTCATGTTGATCTCATATTGGGAGCCGATGTTTGATACCGGCTTTCCCCCTTGTCCAAATATTTATCATATTATGAACTTTTATATAATGCCTTATTATGCTTTGATAAGACCAACCATGATTATGGACGGATTCGGCCTCCTTTCCGAGTGGGTTCGTTACAGAGAGACTACAACCTTTGAACTAAAATTCCGGTTGAGTAGGAATTTGGAGAGTAGGTCAAAACCATGATGGCCGAGGAGCTTGTTTTCTAAATTATAAATAGTGCTTTCCCCTTCAACCTGAATACATGATTCAGATAATATTGATTGACAAACCCTTCTGGTTGACTCACGTACACCTCTTCCTTTAAAACACCCGGTTACAGAAATTCCGTCTTCCAACATCTATCTTGAAATACTAACCATAATTCCACTTTGTGCGGCGTAAGCTAAAGAATTCATATGATGCAAGCAATTCGAGCGACAAGTAAAAACGATTCTATCAAAGTCTATCCCCCTCTTCCTAAGCGATACCTTAAGTCTTTTCTCAATCTTCTGCGGACTTTGCATCGCAGCTTGTGTGTCTATCTCATTGTGAGTAGCTTTCTAGGGTGTTTTTTGTTGTTGAAGACTTGAATAAGAGTAATCCTCAGCCATTCAGTCTTCTTGAGCTTATTTTTGAGTCAATCTAGCCAATGAAAATTACTTCAAAATGTGAAGGATTGCCAACATGGCAATTATAATGCTGGGGGAAGCTATAAGGAGGGGAGATGGCTTAACCCCAGGGGTTGGTGAGAGTTCGCAAGTAAAAAACGCGAGCGGACACGAACACCCACAGTTAGTCTCATCTCTGAGGTTTTTGATTCGGGCCGCGAACGAATACGTCGGTATTTTTGGGGCAACTGCTTGCGCCAATTTTGCGACCCCATCTCGCATATAATCTTCTTCTATACTAGCGCAAATATTCCGGCCCCTTCAACTTTTTATTCTTGTAAATACAACACTTGAGGTTTTGCGGCAATTTTATCCCTCTAACCTTTGAACTTCTTCTTCATTTGGGATTGAACTCTTTTGACTTTGAGACCGCACCTTTAGCTTTGCGATTTTGACCTATATATGACCTTTTCCACCTTCTGTCCTCGGTTTTTGTTTTGTTTTATTGGCTTTCTTTTTTGCGTCCTTAGACAACTGAACTTGCTCTCCCGTTTCCTGCCACCAGATATACAAATGCAAAACACAAACCACAATACAAATGTATTTCTTTGTGTTCACGTTCTTTCAGTCATTTCAAGCATGCTTTAACTTTCCTGATAGAAAAAGGTATGTTGTACATTAAGCACATACAAAATCCCCCATACTAAGTATTGTGCCGTTTCTCACGCAATGTTATGAAGTAAACATTTACGAAAACTAAAGAATCTTAATCCCCCTCGACTAATAACCTCGAAAAGTAGCTAAGTGTTCGTCAAGGGGAACTAAAGAATCAATAGCTTCGACAAGTCCCGTTTTCACCATTTTTTATATGTACACTAACTATCCCTAATATTTTTGGATTTTTCTTTTTCTTTTCTTAACTAACATGTTTGACTTCCTTTATTTTATCAACACTGGGATCATAGAATGAGAAGCGCCCATAGAATGATCTACGGATGTCCGAATGGATAAATTCATCGTCCCTGATTTTTCACTAGTCCCAAACTAAGCGTAAAAACGAAATCACCGTTAAGTACAAGTAAAGATGCTAACACTACTTATAACTATGACTTGTCAACTTTTCGCTCCCAACAATTATTCAATTAGAGTGATTGTGCTTAATTTTAAGTTAAATTTAGATCGACAGTTTTAGAAAGTAGTACAGTTTATGTGTATAAAGATATTTCCGAAGAAATATGGGAAAAAGACTAGATCACCCACCAACCAACATATTCTCGATAGATCCTAGCCGAGTTTGACTTAGCTTATCAGGTTGAGACCCCACAGGAGAATGTTCACAATGTAATAGTGGGATACTCCACCCTTTTAGGCCGAATTTCTTAGATTTACCGCTAAATAAACAGTACTACTCAAAGCACGCAAACATCAAAAATTTAATGATCTCATTGGTGCGATTATTCCATGTAGAGACCTTTCTTCTCGGAACATCCCAGCCTCATCAGCTAAGTGCCTAGGTTTTTGGCACCCCACGGAGAATACTTAATCGAAATAATCTACCGACGGCAACCAACAACTTTTGAAGTCTTAAAGCAAGTTATTCTTGGTTCAAAATTATACTTGAGTTTAGAAAAAGAAATCTTAACCATTAAATTTTCATTTATTGCTATATACTATACTACCGTCATCATTTACATGACTACAACATCGGCCACGCCTCCGACAAGATGTAGTGACTTAGTTTGACGATGATTTCTTACTGATAACACTTACGAATGCACTTTGGCATTTATTATCTCACTATGGGCCTTGCTTTGAAGACTGCAACATCGGTTGTGAGCCGGCAAGATGCAGTAAACCTTTATCAGCCCACAGTTTATATTATTCATTTATTTTTTCATTTTTACATCATTTTTTTCCTTTTTTTTTCTTTTTTTTTCATTTTGCAACATATTTTCCGTAATAGAGAAAATTTCGTTTTAGAAACTCAAGTATCAGGCTGAACTAAGATAAATATTTTCGTTTCTGAAAGAGCTTCTTTTTAGAAAATGTCGGTTTAAAGTTAAAGCAAAATTAAGCATGTTTATTAGTAAGGTTAAGAGCTTCCGGGAGAAAAAGCGACAAGTTACACTTATAAGCTTTTAAGATTTCCAAATAATCCTTGTTTAGCATCCTACTTGTAAATAACACTATCATTTCTCGTTCTTCGCAAATTTAAAATCCCTAATAAAAGGATCCGCGAATGCTTAGCCTAATAAACTTTCGTTTATTAAATGGTTAAGGGACAAAGCTAGGGCTCAACACGCCCGATCGAGTCAAAATTTATTCTCATTCTACCCATTGGGAAAGTCAAAACTATGACAAAACACTTATTTTATTTTTGAAAATTTTTAAATTTTTTCATTTTTTTGGTATTTTTGCAAAAATTTTAGTGGTAAAAACGGGATTACGTGACAACAACGGCTGCAGGCAACAATCAAATCGAAGATCCCCCCCATACTAGAACTAAACATCGTCCTCGAGTGAATGATAAAACTAAGAGTCTTCACAATCTAGGAAATCCTGGACAATAAACCACAAAACATACAAACACGAATAATGAAAGAGACGAGCCTCATCACAACACAAAACACTTATTAGCATAAAGAAAGAAGACAGACTGGATAAGCATGGGTTGCCTCCCACGAAGCGCCTTGTTTTTGTTAACCGAGTCACAAGCTTGACTCGACCCCGAATTCATTGGTCTATGGGGTAGCAAGTGGAAGATAAAATCATCATCGGACTTTCATTCAAGCGGTTTGGATAAACATTGAATTTCATGAAAGTTCCACTCCGATGAGATACATCCGGCTTAAAAGAATGATAAATTGAGATGCCGGGATCAAAAATGGTATCTTCATTCCCGGTTGAGAGAAGATATAGAGGGACAACGGGATATGTGAGAAAAGCAAGAAAGATCCATACAACATAAGCGAAGAGATAAGATTGGTCATCCTCTAATGGTACATTCACATTAGTCGTAGACACATTCTTATGAATCCCAGGGTCAATAGAAGTCAAATCTCCCGGATCGGGCTCAATCTTAAATTTGAAACATTTAAGATTCGGAAGAGACATGATGTGAGTGAGTTTGTCGGCGAACTCTTCATGATAAAGGTCACTCCTATCGGCAGGAGGAAACTGATCATTCGAAAGATCAAAGATAAACGAATCATATAGAGAAAAATAAACATGAGTAGTGGTACTGCCACTACTCTTCTCTTTAAAATGATCGTTATCAACGTAGAAAGCTTTAAAATCCGGAAGAGATAACTCAGAATGAGTAGTGGGACTACCACTACTAATCTCTTCTAGATTAAAGCGGAAAGTTTCAGATTCGGGAATAGAATTATCAAAGGTGTTAGTCTCTGTTAGGATTTATGTTTTAGTAAGTTAGTACCGATAGTACAAATAGTTAGTACTGTTAGTTATAGTTAGTACCGACAGTATCGATCTTAGCAATAAGAAGATTAATCACAATTTTTTCACGATGGTATCATCGTTGATTTTTAAAAGAATATGCTCATCATCCTTTCAACTTCCGTGTCAACAATCTCCACCACCTCTAATCTGACGATCTCAACATCGGGAGTGATGCATCGATAAAATCGATATCCTCACCGTAGGAGAATCGTCATCACTCGAAGAATTATCATCGTTGGAATTGACAACAATCTCAGAATGTTCATTGAGAGCATTAAGAGGGGTGGTATTTTTACAAAGAGGCACATCACACATTTTGGGAACACCCTCGGTCTCACTTGGGATTGGGACAAGGTCCTCAACACTAGACTTTATTACTTCGTCCGATTCCGTTGCCGGAATAGTGTCAAGATGCTCGTCCCCCATACTTAGAGAGTTATCGGGTTCCTTGATTGGTAAAACGGGTGTGATTGCAATGGTGTCGTCTTCGTCATCATCATAGCAAATGGGAATCTTCCAATATCGATCTTTAGCCGCTTGCTCTTCCGCAATTCGCTTTTCTTCTTCCTTCTTTTGTATAACTTGACCAACCAAATCACGTAAGGTTGTCATTTGTTCCATAAGCTTATTTTAAGAATTAGAATGTCATTTAAGAATTGAAGATTGGAATGATTGACTGTATAATTAGCGGTATTGAAATGGTCCAACCAAAAGAATTATAATCATAGCAAAAATTTTGCTCATGATAATAGTCTTCATTCATTGGTTGACATTGGTAAGTTTCATGAGGACCCCCACAATCTTCACAACAAGAATATTGTTGTGGAAAACTCGGTGAAGTTTGTGGAAAATAATCAAAGTTTTGATTGAAACACGGGTCCTGATTGTAGACAAACGGGACTTGAGGTGGACAATCATAACCGTAATGAGAATCGTTCCCACATAACTCACAAGAGTATGGTACGTATTGGGGTTGTGGAGGATGGTTTGCAACACTTGGAGAATCGTTAGAAGAGTACGGAGTTGAAAAATTGATTGGTGTTCCATTTCCAACAGTACAATAAAAACAAACTCCATCATACTCATTACAACCACATTGTTGGCATGTACCAAAAAGTTTTTGTTGTTGCAAACTTTGCAAATTTTGTAGGATCTCATTAAGGTTTTGATTGTAGCATGGTTCCGGATTAGAGATAATCGGAATTTTCGGAGGACAATTATAACCGTAATGAGCACCTTTCCCACAAGACTTGCAAGTACATCGTTGACAAAAGATATCATCTAACGAATCACCACACTCAGAACAACAATGTGTGGTTAATTTGTGGGAGACTTTGGAAGACCGGGTCCTGTTTTAAAATATGGCTCTGAGGAGCATTAACTCTCCCTCCCACGTGGTATTGTATCAGGGGGGGATGACTCAGAAGTGTCTTGGAAGTCTTGAGAAACTTCCTCCAATTTCTTTCGTATTAGAGCACATTGTCGACAATATAGACCTTCAACCGGGTTTCCACACTTGGGACAATTAGGGGTTTGTTGAGACAAGTCGGGTGTTTTATTAGAATCAATAACAAACTTGTCTACGAAACCCTTTTTAGAACAACCACATGATTTATTGTACCAAGCTCCACATGACGAACATTCTTTAATCGTGAAAACGGGATTCAAACGATAATCGAATGACGCCATAAGAATTAAACATAGAGGGTTAAAAAAAGAATTAAATGGATAAGAAGAAAAAGAAGATTATTTTTGGGTTTAAAATAATACATAAAGAAAAGAAATAAAAATATTTTTGGATTTTGATTTTTTTTTTGGGTTTTAACAATTTATTCACAATTAATTTTAACGGACAACGATATAGACAACTTAAACCAAATAATCAACGTACTTCACGGTAGCTCTTAAAAAGAAAAACGCACAGGCGAGCGGAGGAGAAGGAAAGCACGGTGCTTTTAAGAACCTTTCTCCTTTAGGGTCGTAGTTCGTTGGAACGACCCGCCTTATACCCACTTTATAGTTTGTTTAACTTTTCAAGGTGAGCCGTACCTCGTAAGTGACACAAATGGCAAGTTTTTGAATCTTTTGTTCGGGAACTTATTGATGGATAATACTTCAATGGAAAGGATTATATGTTGGTGTTCTTTTACCAACTTGGTGAATTTTTTTATTACTTCTTTTTATGGACAAATTTTTTTTATTTTTTTTATATGATAATTATACTAATAAAAGAAAATGAAAAATATTTTTGTATTTTTTCTATTTTTTTTTTAAAAATAGAAGAAATATTCAAAAATTCAAACACAAATTGTCAAACATTACGATAATCGTTCACAACCTCCCCGGCAACGGCGCCTAAAATTGATTCGTCAATAGTATATATATATAATATATAAGCAAACTATCAACCAATTACCTTTAGCTAAGGATTGGTTAAGAATTCACAAAAATAAAATATATATGTTTCCGGAAGTTTGATTTCTCGGGTCGTATGTCCCAACGAGGTGTGCAATTTGGAAAATCGAATGACTCGGATTGATGATTGCTGTTTGAATATGACGAAGGTTAAGATTGTTTTTCTATACTACAAGTTAAATATGCTAAAAAGATTTAAAGAAAACCTAAAAACGAAAGCTAAAATGATTTAAAACTAAAACGGGTACGAAAAACGAGGGTCAAAAACCTAAATTTTACAATTTTAACCCTAGAACAATTTTTAAACAAAAATAGATCTACTTGACTAAAACTAAGTTTAAAAAAAACATACTAAAAACGGATACGTTATGGACCAACAACGAGTCAAATCGAAACGGGGACGAATCTCGTTCTTCAAAAAGTGAAATTTTGCAAAAATGACCCTACAAGAAAACTAATATTTTTCCTAGAAACTATATGACAAAAGAAAATTTAAAAAAAAAGTTTATATTTTTCTGACTTTTATTTTATTTTATTTTTATTTTTAAAAGTTTTTAATGAAAATAAATATAAAGAAATACTAAATGATTATGAAAAATTCTGAAAAATTCAGGGAAATTAAATTAAGCTACGAAGATTACAAGAAAAATAAACTCCACAAAAACTGCTTAAAATTAAGGCAGATATAAACAAACAGGTAAATAAGCAAAACTGGCTAAACTAGAGTTAAGTATTAAATGTTGCATGAATTAAACTTGAAAAGACCCCAGGGCAGATTGTTGTGTAGTGTGCGTGTGAGGTGGTTTTTTTACAAAGGGGCGTCCATGGTTCGCCCCCCATGCCTTCGCTTTTTATCAAACATTTTTTTTAAATTTTATTTCATAAACTAATAGAACTAATGAAAATGAACATTTTTTATATCTAAATTCAATTTGAGAAAACTATATAATAAGCCAGAAATTGGGTTTACTGAAAAGAAGTGACAGTAAAGCTTTTTTTAAGCTAAATGGATTTTGACTTTTTCTTTTGCTTTTTAGACTAAATAAGCTAGCATAAAAATAACTAAACTGAAAAGGAACACTTAAACATATCTATTAAGCACTAGGGATGGAAATTTAACTAGCAGAATAAGCTGGAAAGCACACATTAAAGATTTTAACTATTTGAGCTTTTTAAGACTTAAGTTTTACTAAAACTGTCTAATGCTAGTTAAGCCACTAATAAGCACTTCCAAAATGAACAAGTAGACAAAAAATACCTAGCTATAACATATAAAGCAATTTAACAAAAATTACACAACTCCAATAAGCCATAAACAAAGGAAAGCAACTAAGCTATATGATTAAAAACTGGAAAATAGACAGACCAATGGACTACTTGCAGGCATAAAAATAAGCTGGTAAAAGCTATCTGAAATACAAAATAAGCTTAAACAGATTGAGAAGGTTGTGTACTGAGCTTATTCTATAATTTTCAGAACCTAAAGACATATTTAGCTTATCTAACTTTTAGCTTAAAAAGTGACTTCTAAAACTGCTTAAACTGCTTTGACAAGATGTTACATAAACACAAAACACAAATACACACTTATACTACCACACTCTACTGCATTCAAACATTAAAACAACACTAAAAACAATATGACACAAAACAATGTTATTAAAGTCCTTAATCAATTAAGCTCTTGAATTCTATATTTATTATGAAATAAATTCAACATCTATTAGAAAAGTCATAAAACAAACTTATAAACTAATAAAACACTTAAAAACAGTTTATACTTACTTAAAAAAGGGTGTCAAAGTTGACTGAATAACCCATAGACAAAATTTACCTCATTCGACCCATTTACCAACCTTGACCCAAACACCCCTTAAAATAAGGAAAATTCAAATTTTAAGCTCAAAAGTCTGAATTAAATTATGAAATTTATAAAACAGATTAAGGATATTATTTTACAAAACTAATAAGCAAAAATTAGAGAAAAATAAGCACTCTAGGATAAGCTGCATTATTAAGCTAATTTAGCTAAAAATTGGACAGATTGAATGCAAACTCAAATTTAGCTATTTTAAACTATAAGCTAGATAAATTATACTATTTGATAAGACGGATAAGCACCTTCCAGACTATAAGTAGTTAATGTAGGTTAATAAGCTCAGATGGGAACTTTATGCTAATAAAAGAAAAAGTAATCTAACCATGGTCCTGTGCTAAGCAACATAATACAAAGCTCAAAAAAACCTTTTTTAGCTTGATAACACTCTTAAGCAACCAAAAATAGCTTACCGACGCCTTTTAGCCAAAACCTACATACATAAGAAATAGAACAGTAACATTAATTTAACACAAAAATTAAAAGAACCTTGAACTTTATTAAACTTTGGAAAACTTACAACTGAAAAGTGAAATTAAAACGTTTATAAAAGATAATTAAGCTGATAAATAAGCAAAACGTAAATTAAAATTACACTACTATTAAACTAGATTTAAAAACTACTTTTCTACTCATTTGCAACCTTGAACCAAACACCCCCTTATCTTCTTTTAAACCATTTTAACTTATGAAAAATGGAATTTAAGCTTACAAAGTGAGTTAACAGGTTAGTTTAAGAACATATGAGCACAAAATAACAACTTTTATCAAGATTAAAACACTTAAATTGATTAGAACAAATGAACAGTAACCAAATTTTTTAGCATAAACTTTAAAATTTCATTAACCAACAGATCATTACAAAGTTTTTAAAGTAAAAATACAATATTGAAAAGACATTTAAACATTAAAAAACTAAAAACTAAAAACTAGGTTCTCATCTCTGTCTTCATGCTTCATTATATATGCTGGTTCAATGTCTCTTGAGTGTGTTTGTTGTGTTTTCTGTGTGAGAGGTTTCAGAGTCTTCATCGCAGCCCTAGAAATTGCTTTGGATTTCCAACTCCATAAATCTTGGTCCCATCCAAATTATCATGGCGCCTAAATTGAGCCATGGATTGCCAAGGTGGCTCTACATCATGTGATGGGGGGTTTAAGTGGAGTGGGGTTAAGGTTTGATCCATTGTGTAATTGGTGATGCAGGGTAAGAGGGAGGAAGGAGACCCGTGAATAAGAAAAGGGGCGGGAAAAGGTTTTTGGTTTAGCAGGGGATAAGTTTAGGAGTATGTCAACAAAGGCCCCTCATGTTGTCTCTTTCTATTGCATCACACGTCCTAGTTAGATATAAGTTTAGGGGTGTGGCAGTTTTGCCCCTTATACTCATATATATCTATGACACGCATGGTCCTTGTGGGCTAACTGACTTTGGGCTTTGACTTTTCATTGGGCCAGTTTGACTTATTTGAAATTTAGGCTTATTTAGTAAGTAAATAAATACTTATGGGCTGACCCGGCCCAATAGCTCGGGTGCGGGTTGGCCCAATAAGATATATATGCCTTCGGCTTTAGTGTTTCGCGCTCTTTCCAAATCCGTGCTCGGTTTTGTCCAATTTGGCTTCAATTTGACTTTGGATTTGACTTTTGCTTACGCTCTTTTCATTCCCGTGCTCGGTTTTGTTCGTTTTCGCTTTGTTTTTGTCCTTTTCTTAAATATACGTTTCCTGCACAATACCAATGCAAAACAAACATATATGTGGCAATTTTTGTCTATTTTTGGTCATTTAGGCTCGTTTTATTAGGAATAAAATATGTAAAACTCAAATGACTCTAACCTAGATTATAAAATTAGATTAAAAAAACTAAAATGAGAAGTTAAAAACAAATTCCTAAGACCAAATGGCCTCTAACAGTACTAACCTATGGTTAGTACTGCTATGCCAAACACCCCTTTAAAATTCTTAAGATCCATTTAACCTTACAAATTTGAATTTTAATGGTTAAAACCTTAATACCAGATAACCAACAGCTTATGACCAACCTAATGAGCAATCCTAAGTAGACAATAAGCTAATTTAATAAGCTTTAAGCTAAACTACTATTCTTAGGTTTTTTAGATATTATGACAGTTTTGATAAGAACTTAAGATCTAAACTAAACTAAACTAAAACAGATAATAAGACATGATTAATAAGCACAATTAGATAGAAATAAGCACTAATAAGCAAGTGATAAGCAAATAAGCAGATTTAAACTAGAACATTAAAGTGGAAGAGGAAATAGGAAACTAACCAAGGCCTTAGCAAAACAAAGGCTTATAAGGCTCAAAGAGCTTGTCAACAGCTCTAGCTTATCAATGATAAGCTAATAAAAGTCATATGAGCTCTCCCATTTTAAGCTCATATTCCAAAAAGTCCATAATCCAATAAGCAAAGGTAATTAACTGATTTTATTGGTTTAAGTATATTAAGAGCTTATTAATAGCTCAATTTGAGCTTAGAGACTCAAATAGCTTGTATGAGCTTATTAGTAGCTTATGAAACAGTAGCCTAATCATTTGAGAGAAATAAGAGCTTAAAAGTAAAAACAGTTTATGAAAACTAAATGATGATTTTATTAATGATTAAAAACGGATTACAATACTTAATAAAAGGAAATTACAAGAGCTTGAAAGAAAATTACAATTTTAAACTAAAAAGTTACATAATCTATTTTATAAACTAGAGAAAAATGCAGGAAAATAATAATCTCCCTTGTGAGAGTGAAGGAGGGCTATTTATAGCCTGCCAAGGATGCTTCTAGGTCCTTAGCCTCTGCACACGCTCCTTTCAATCCTGTCCTTCAATCATTACCAATCATTGGAAGCTTACTTAGAGCCGTTGGATCACTTTTGGGGCACACGGATTGCCAACGTGGCAATCCGTGATGTGACAGCTCTGTGCTTCTTTTGTGAGTATCATAGGTGTAAAAAATCTCATTTCCTTGTGTTTTCTCACAATACACGTGTGATTCTTCATTTGGGTGTTGGCCAATGAGAGATCTTGGTGACGTCAAATGCTGCTAGGGTGTACATTAACACTTTAATTTGCTTGCCATGCCATCAACTTTCATTTGCCCCATGTTTTGAACTAGGTAAAATGCGAAGGAGAAGGTGAACAGTGAAAAGGTTCTACCCGCCTTTTTTTAACTAAAAACGGGGGTGTTTGATTTTGTTGACTTGGGCTTTTTAAAGGAATGGGCCAGGGACGGTGGGATTGGGCCCGAGCTTGGATTAGTTATAAAGGGTTAACGGGTGTTAACTCTTATAATTATAAGAGTTAACACCGTTAGGTTTTAGGGATTATTTTTGCAATTTTGGTAAATATGAGGGACTGATTTGGTAATTTTGGGATTTTTGTCATTTAGTGTTGACCATGTTTGACTGAAGGTTGACTTGAGTTGACCATTGTTAGCATTCTCCAGGCTCTTTGTGTGCTCTTCCGTTCCCGTGTTTGTGTTTGCCCGTTTTTGACCGTTTTCTTGAGATTTTTGCAATATCCGTACTTACACAATCACAAAGACAAAACAAGCAATATTCAAGCATTTTAAGCACAATTTTGTCTTTTTAGGGCCATTTTTGATATAAAATGGATATGTGTTTTCACACATATCAATGCTTTAAAACCAAATACCTCAAAACTTCCCCAAACTAAATCTTTGAAAAGTAACAAAGATTTTTATGGAGAGAGTTAAGAAATCACAAGTTATAAAACACCCCATTTTCCCATTTTTTAAGGAAACTTAGAATATTTCCACTTTCGTTATTTCCATGACTGTTAGGGATCATAGAACAAGATGCATTTTGATCCGAGAATGCCCCAAAAAGGATAAATTTTTCGTCCCCGACTTTTCACTTGCTCCAAACCAAGCTTAAAACGAAATCACAGCTAAATATCAGTAAAGATGCTAACACTACTCATATTTGCAACTTGTGGACTTTTCACACCCGAAATTTATTATATTTTAAGTGAATGTGCTATTTTGAATTTCAACCATGGATCAACGTTTTTGCAAAATACTATGCTTCACGTTCCACCCGAGAATAATGAGTTTAAAGGCGAGATCATCCCATGTAATGACTTTCGTCTCGGCACATCCCAACCTTGCGGCTAAGTGACCAGGCTTTTGACACCCCACAGAGACTAGTATCGGGACTCACGGACCTTAGGTTTCAAGAACTCTCAGGTTTCCCGTATATGCATAGTTTTTAAAATAGAATAGTCAAAGTTCAAAAGCATATTTGAATTTAACAAAAAGAAATCTATTTATTAATTCATCCTTAATATTAAACATAACATTTATGCAATTGTAACCTTCGACCTTTTAGAAGGCTGCAACATCGGTTGTGAGCCGGCAAGAGGTAGTAAACTTTTATCAGCCCACAATTTATATCTATTATCATATTTTTTTATTTTTTTATTTTTTATTTTTTTTATATTACTTTATATAGAGAAAACTTCTTTTTGAAAAATTCAAGTATAAGTTTGAACTAAGACTAAATTTTTTGCTATA
>BQNB010023173.1:0-62126 GCA_026074375.1 Tanacetum coccineum | reverse complement strand
AAATTTTATTAATAATAAAAACATTGCATAATAAAATAAAAAACATTACATAATTATTCAAATAACATAAAACCATTACAATAAAACAGCATAATTAAAATAGTTACTAGATTATTAAAAATGATACATAGCTAAATTAATCTGATTCGTATTCTGAATCAGTTTTCACCTCAAATTTCAACCTGAATAGCTCATCATGAGCTTGTTCTTGTTTAATTCTCTCCTTCAACTCTTTTTTAGCCCTTGCTTCTTCTTCTAACGTTTCTCTTAATGTCTCTTCATTAAGAAGTAGTTGTTGTTGCTTTTTCTCAGTAAGATATCCATATGTAACATATTCATCACATATCTCATGTTCATCAGTTGATTCCTTGATCGTTGGAAATGAAGAAATGAGAGACATGGGTTGTTGTGATGACGAACCACCCGTAGGAAATGAAGAAATGGGAGGCATGGGTGGTTTCTCGGGTGTCGGGGGATTGATTTGGGTGGTTTTCTAATCCATAGCTGTTAGATTTTAAAATTTGAATACAAAATTTAAGAAGTTATGGGAGAAAATGTGGGAGAAAATGAATGATAGAAAGGGGTATTTATAATAAGACAAAAACTAGTCGTTGAAATAATAGCCGTTGGAATTTAAAATTTGAATACTGAATTTAAAAACATTACATATTAAAACTGTAGGTTCCCGATTTACACTTCACTTCATAACACGAATCAAGAACTAGAAACTAGAAAAGAGAAGATGGTGTAGAGAGAGAGAGAGGAGAGAGAGTTGAGAGAAAAAAGATATATTGAAAAATGAAAAACTAGATATTTTCTGAAAAGAAAATATCTATATATATGAGATATTTTCTGAAAATATCTAAATATATATATACCCCTACACATTTAATGTGACGCGCGGGATATTTAACTAGGACCCGGGCTCGGGTTTTGTTTGGGATTAAACCCGAAACATATACAATATTAGATTATCTATCGAGCCCGATTCCCGATAATATTTTATTACAACATTAACTAATTAAAGACCGAAGCTCCATCGTAGAGTGACCGAGCTTCCTTGTTCGACTCAATAAATTGAGGCTAACATTGTCCTTTTGCGTTGACTTTATTTGACCATCTTTTGACTGCTTTTGACTGAGGCTTAGATTCTTTGGCTTCTTTTTGTACTCTTCTGATTCTCGTGTCCGTGCTTGCCCGTTTTTTGATTGTTTTCTTGTGATTTTTGATATATCCGTACCTGCACACACAAAACACAAATACAAGCATATTTTTGCCATTTTTGGTCTGTTTTGGGTTTAATTGGGTTATTTTAGGTACAAACGGATATGTGCAATCTACACTTATCAATGAGCGAACGGTAAATCATGTAAATGAAAGATGATATAGAAATCTAGCCGCGACCTAGATAAATAACGTGTCTTAGGAAAACATGAAGTATACTAAATATTGCACGAAACGCTTAATATAGAAAGACATCCATGTTTGTTTGTGTTTTGGTTTTATTTATAAAAAACGACTTAGTGAAATTATAACGTTCTTCGTTGAATCCTAACATTTTTCCCAAAAGTTACCATTTATAGAAAGATTCCTTTTTAGGAAATGTTTTTAGTTTTAAGACGTTAATACCGTCCCCTATATTTGTTAAGTTTCCATATTTTCAAAACGTACTAACTAGTCTCAATCACTTAACTTCTATGTCCGTTTCGCTAAAGCATTATAAAAGTTACTATTTTTGGAATCCTACATCTTTTATCAATCCCGACATCATTTACATATTTTTATGACATTTCAAATGTTTCTAATTAATAACCTAATGTTTTTATATGTTTCGCCAACGTTTAGGAAGTCCAAAAATGTCTGAAAGTGTATGAAAACCTCATTTTATTTTCCAAACAGCACTACGTCTAATTGGCTTTGCCAAAAAATGTTTCAAGTTTTATTTGACTATAACTTGGCCGTTTTAAGTCCGATTTTAGTGTACAATATATGTAAATCTATCTACTCGAAACGAGCTCTCCAAAAACTACCTTTACGCCTAATGAAAACATTCCTAAGTCGACCAAACCTCAAAACAATTTCGGATCAGCAACTATGTATTTCACAAATGCTTTCAAAAATTCCACCAAACTTCACAATAGTGCCTAATCTAGCCTAATCTCCATTCACAACTAATCCACAATAAAATCACACCTAAAACTAACCTAATCCTTTCATTTCTATTGTTGCAACTCACTTTTCAACTCATCTCACCAAGATCGCAAACTCATAAACATATTACTTCCATTTTTATAAAAGATGACAAGATATTATTTCATTTCTTTTTATAAAAGTGCCACAAACACATGGATTCTTAAGCATGAACAAGATTCATAAGAATGAAAGAAAATATCAAAAGAAAGATCAAGAAATTCTTACAAGAATGAAGAACAAGAAGCAATAACACAAGATCTATACCAAAAAACACTAGATCTTGAAAACCCAGTAATAAAACTAGAAACCCTAACTTTTAGATCTTGAGAAAACCTGTTAGGAATTCAAAAAAAGGATCGATCACTCCAAGTATTTTATGTTTCTAGCTCATAGTCCAAAATGTATTGTTTAATAAGCTAACCAGGCCAAAGATAAGGAAAAGCCCATGGAAAGCCCCTAAAGGCCCATCCATAGCCGGCCAAGGTTAGTATTTATACACCTCTCCATGCCTTGGAGAGGTGGTTGGTTGTTCATTTCTCACACATTAGTACAAGTTCTCTTATATGTTTACTTTCTCTCTCTAAGTGTTCATCCAACCCACTCTATCTCTCTAGAATCACCTCTCTTTCCCTCTCTTATATTGTTAGGAATCCAAAAAAAGGACCGGTCACTCCACCTATTTTACGTTTCTAGCTTGTAGTCCATAATGTATTGTTTAATAAGCTAACTAGGCCAAAGATAAGGAAAAGCCCATGGAAAGCCTATGAAGGCCCATCCATAGCCGGCCAAGGTTAGTATTTATACACCTCTCCATGCCTTGGAGATGTGGTTGGTTGTTCATTTCTCACACATTAATACAAGTTCTCTTATATGTTTACTTTCTCTCTCTAAGTGTTCATCCAACCCACTCTCTCTCTAGAATCACCTCTCTTTCCCTCTCAACTAGTATGTGATTAGATTAGTCTTCAATTGGTATCAAGAACCATGGAGTGGTGTGCTTAGATTTTGTGTTTACTTGTTGTTTTGTTTTGGTTCGTGTGTTTTGCTTCACGTCTTTTGATTTTTTTTTCTTGTTTTCTAAGCTTAAATTCCACACTAAAAGATCATCTACATAGGCAGCTTTGATCTAGTATCCTTGGATATAGGTGTGTGTGCTTAGATTCAAACGAAAATCTCTTATTTTGTGTCATTTTGGGTTCGTTAGCTTTATAAAGGTCAAAATCTTGATTTTAATTTTTTCGGCTTAGAAACCTTAAAGTTTCTATTTTTCTTGTCCCTATAGTCTTAGTAACACTTTTGGTACAAAAATTTTCGGAAAACAATCGTCAAAAACGTGTCTTTTTTAGTTTTGAAAAAGTAGGTTTCGTGAGTACCTATCTAGTCATTTTCAATGCGTACCGAACTAGTGATTTTTGCGAGTACCGATCTAGTGATTCATAGTGAGTACCGATCTAGTCTTCACCACTGGTAACCGATCTAGTCTGCCGATCTAGTCTGCACCAGTGATAACCGAACTAGTCTGCCGATCTAGTCTGAACCAGTAATAACCGATCTAGTCTGTCGATCTAGTCTGAACCAGTGGTAACCGATCTAGTCTGCCGATCTAGTCTTCACTAGTGGTAACCGATCTAGTCTTCACCAGTGAGAACCGATCTAGTCTTCATCAGTGACCACCAAACTAGTCAAGTTTAATAGAAACCAAACAACTTAAATTTCCAAATTATACGGTTTATCTCTTTGACTTGTAAAATCCCGTGAAAACAAATTAACTTGTTTTCCTTGTTTTTTGTCAAGAATTTGTAAAATCCTAGTTTATTTCACAAAGAATTAAAAAACACTTAAAAGGACAACCTAATCAAGCACAATTTTCTTTCTACCATTGTTCGATCCGACAATAATCTTTTAACATACAAATTTCTCATGACGACACTTGTTGAAAAGTAATTCTTTCGGGTGCTGACCAATCGTGCCACCTTGTTGGAAAAATATATGTATGAATCTTGGAACAGCAAAATGGAGCTATACATGATGAAATAGACATACAGGACCGAATGATCCTTGAATCCGTTTGAAAATGGTCCACTCATCTGTGGCCTTCCATTGAGGAAAATGTAGTGACTCAGACCAAAGAAATATTCTAAGCTATCAGCTACGGAAGCAATTTCAAGCTGAATTTGATATCACAAGGCAACAAATAACATTTCTCCAAGGACTGGCCACCATAGTCTAATTATAAGATCAAATGATCCTTGGGGCTAAACTAACTAATACATAAACTAACTGACTATTAGACTCTCATTGGAGAGATCTAACTATGATGGATATATAAACCAGATGCCCTACATCTCTTTATATACTAAAGATGCTAGGGTTTACAAGAAAACCTAGCTTACATAGGAAGCTAACTTAATATTTCATATTAAGTCCTTGTTGTTTCATCTTTATTCAATTTTGCATATTTAGTTTTGTAATCATCAAATCTCAGATCCCAACAAAGCAAATTTGTGACAGATGTCAAACTGGTTTGGGATTTGGACACAACTAACATTGATCAGCTTCATGCGTACTTGGGACAACATGAATTTCTTGCAAATGAAGTTCGTTTAATGCATGAACGCAGCTCAGATCCGCTTGCTTTGGTTGCAACCCATCAAATGACCCAGTCTCCTTATCAAACTCATCAGAACTCATATCAAAACTCTCAATTTCAACCTCAAGTTTCACTATATCAGTCTCCACAGTATGGTTCACCTTATCAGTCTCAACAATACTCAAACAATCAATCATCAACACCTATTTCAATCACTTATCCATCCAATGATTATCAATCATCAGTTCACCATAATGTTTATTCTCTATCATCATCAATCCCTCAAATTGAATATGCTCCCACAGTTAACCAATAACAACAACAACCAGAATTTTCCCCACTAGACTTAGGTCTAACTATTCCAGTGTTCAAAGCAAGGTGATGATCCTATTGATGCCATCAACCACATGATGTCATTCTTATCAGCTGTCATCACATCTCGCTATCCTACTACCAATAATCAGCTGAGGAATTCGTCAAACCCTAGGCAACAAGCTACCATTAATGATAGAAGTGTGACTTTATAACCAGTGCAGTGGAGACAAAATTCTTTTTCTATAGGTACAAGTAGGACATATACTCTAGGAGCAAGTGGAAGTAATTCTGGGAAACAAAAGACTGTTATTTGTTACAACTGCAAAGGAGAGGGACACATGTCTAAACAATGCACTAAGCCAAAAAGGAAAAGGGATGATTCTTGGTTTAAGGATAAAGTGTTGTTGGTACAAGCTCAAGCAAATGGTCAAACTCTACATGAGAAGAGCTAGCATTTTTGGCAGATCTAGGAATTACAGAAGGTCAAGCCACACAAACAGTCATTACCTACAATGTCGCTTATCAAGCTGAATATTTGGATGCATATGACTCTGATTGTGATGAACTCAATACTACCAAAGTTGCTCTTATGGCTAATTTATCTCATTATGGTTTAGATGCTCTTGCTGAGGTACACAATCCTAATAATGTGGATAACTATATGATCAATCAAGTTGTGCAAGCGATGCCGTCTTCTCAACAATCGAGTGTTGTGAACCAGTCAGAGACTGAAATAACTAGTGATAGCAATATCATTCTTTATTCTCAGTATGTGACTGAGTCACAACAAGCAGTTGTTCAGAATTCTAACTCATCTGCACAATAAGATGCACTGATATTATCTGTAATTGAACAACTAAAAACCCAAGTAAATAATTGCACCAAGATTAATCTGGACAATAAAAGTGTCAATGATACTTTAACTGCTGAGCTTGAAAGATATAAAGAACAAGTTAAAGTTTTGAAAGAAGGACAAAATAGTGATTTAAAAAGTAATAAGTAATGAATATCGTTTCAGATCATGTTGAATCGGTCTGTAGAGATTGATCATCTTAAACACATTAAAATCTTTTTTTTTGTCTACATTTTAAGAAAAGGTATTCGTTAATGCAAACAGTTTTCTTCTCATAAATGATTTTAAGAAAATAGAATCTAGAAACATTGATAGGAAATTACGTTAGCATAGAAGATCAAACAGTAGTTAATATTGTTTATAAAAAGAGGTTATCATACACAAATGCTCAATGTTGACGAAACCTCAGTTTTTCTATGATCATACCACTAAACAAGCTCTAGGTTTTCAAAATCCTTTCTATCTGAAGAAAGCTCAGCAGTTGGAACCAAAGCTTTATGATGGTAATGTCATTAAGAATACTAGTGCTATTGTAATTACTGATTCCAAAGAGACCCTTGTGCTTGCTGAAGAAAGTCATTCAAAAATGCTTTTAAAACAACAGGATCCAATGATGTTAGAAAAGAAAGTTAATACTACACCAGTCGATTATGCTGCTCTTAACCAACTTTCTAAAGATTTTGAAACACGATTTGTTCCACAAACTGAATTATCTACTGAACAAGCCTTTTGGTCTCAGAATTCTATGAATTCTTCAGATCCCACTCTTTCTAGTAGACCCACTAAAGTTAAGGTTCCAAAAGAACTTCCAAAAGTCAGCATCGTTAATACGAGTTTGAAGAAACTTAAACACCATCTTGATGGATTTGACGTGGTTGTCAAAGAAAGAACCACGGCTACAGCCATCACTGAGGGTACGTGGGGGTTTGAACATACAAAAGCTTGTTTTATGGATGAAATTATTCCATTTGTAAAAGCACTGAAGGACATATTCAATACATTCGATCAATATTTAATTGATGAACTTACTGAAGTCCAAAACATCTTTCATCAAATGGAACAGGCTGTGGAACAACATCGTTTAGAGTCTAAAACATTTGAAGTTAAAATGAATCAAGTTTTGAACGAAAATGAACGACTCTTGGAACAAGTTATTAGCAAAGATATAATAAACATAATTGTGAATTCTTCTATGGATAATACTTGTAAGAATATGAATGAATGTGAAAAGTGTCTCAAACTTGAGACTGAGCTTCTCAACAAAAAGGATTTCATTGAAAAAGAGATTTACGATAAACTATTCAGAAGATATACCACTCTTGAAAAACATTGCATCTCTTTAGAAGTTGATACTCAACTTAATCAGGAAATTTTTCAAAGAGACAATTCTGTTTCAAATCAAAGTGCTCCAAGTTTTGATCAATATTTTAAAGTAAATGAATTGAAAGCTCAGTCGCAAGAGAAAGACACGATCATAAAAAAGTTAAAAGAGAGAATTAAATATCTAAGTGGAAATGTGAATGATGTAATTGTCAAAAAGGACATAGAAGAGATTGAAACGATAAATATTGAATTGGATCATAGGGTGTCAAAACTTATTGCTGAGAATGAACATTTGAAACAGACCTATAAGCAACTTTATGACTCGATTAAACCAACACGTATTCGATCAAAAGAACAATGTGATATGTTAATTAATCAAGTTAATCTAAAGTATGTAGAAATTGCTGATTTAAATGATAGTCTTCAGGAAAAAGTTTTGGTAATTACAGCTCTCAAGGATGATTTGAGGAAACTTAAAGGAAAAGCTTTAGTTGATAATGTTGTTACAAAACACACTATTGATCCAGAGATGCTTAAGATTGATGTGGAACCAATAACCCCTAAATTGTTGAATAATAGGACAGCTCACTCTGCCTATATTAAGCACACTCAAGAAGAAGCTGCAGTTCTTAGGGATCTAGTTGAACATGTTAAATCAAGTTATCCTCTAGATCATTCCTTAAAATCTGCCTGTAGATATACTAAACGAATTCAGGAGTTGCTTACAAACATCAGTCAAACCTGCCCTAGTATTAACAATTCTGGTGAAAAATTAAAGGTTGTCACCCCAAAGAACAAGGATAAAAGAGTTAGATTCACTGAGCCAGTCACATCCTCAGGAAACACAAAAACAGCCTCTTCTTCAAACCTAGCTTCTAACAAACCTATGTTGTCTTCTACAGGAGTAAACCCGTCTACTAGTGCTAGCGGATCACAGCCTTCAGGCAATACAAAGAAAGAAAAGATTCAGCAAACACCAAGTAGTACGCAGAAGAATAAAGTAGAAGTCCACCCTAGGACAGTTAAATCTAGTTTGAAAAATAAGAATAGTGTTGTTAAACCTAAAGGAAATGCAAATGTGTAGCATTCCAAGCTTAACGCGAATTCTGAACCCTTATGTGTTAAGTGTAATTGTTACATGCTTTCTGATAATCATGATTTATGTGTTCTTGATTTTATCAATGATGTGAATGCTCGTGCTAAATCTAAATCTGTTAAGAAAAGTTCAAAGAGAAAAGTTTGGAAACCAACAAGAAAAGTGTTCATAAATATTGGATACATTTGGAGACCGACTGGTCGGAACTTCACTATAGTAGGAAATGCATGCCCTTTAACTAGGATTACCAAAACTACTGAAGTGCCCCCTAGGAAACTAACAGCTTTAAAATATAATACACCTTAGCCTGTAACAACATTGGTTTACTCAAAGAAACCTAGGAAATCTAAAACTGATGTTTCCGTTAGCAAACCTAAGATTGTTAAATCTATATCTGCTAACAATAAGGAACCCAGTACATCTTAGGGATCCATAGTTTCCAATGTTCTATCTTCCTCTCTTGATGAATGCAGGTCGTCCAAATTGTTCTCTGGTATTTGGACTTCGGCTGCTCCAAGCATATGACCGGAGATCGCTCTCAGCTCACCAATTTCGTCAATAAGTTTTTGGGTACAGTCAAATTCAAAAATGATCATGTGGAAAAGATAATGGGATATGGTGATTATCAGATTGGGAATGTTACGATCTCAAGGGTTTACTACATGGAAGGACTTGGATACAACTTATTCTCCGTTGGGCAATTCTGTGATTCGAACCTTAAAGTTGCTTTTCGTCAATATACCTTCTTCATTCGTAATCTAGAAGGTGTTGATCTATTGACTGGATCTCGAGGCAACAATCTGTATACTCTGTCTCTTGGAGATATGATGGCGTCCTCTCCTATATGTCTCTTGTCAAAGGCCTCAAAGACTAAGTCCTGGCTATGGCACCGACGTCTGTCTCATCTGAACTTTGGTGCAATCAACCATTTAGCTAGACACGGTCTTGTTCGAGGTCTCCCTAAGCTAAAATTTGAAAAGGACCATCTGTGTTCTGCTTGTGCAATGGGCAAAAGCAAGAAGAAACCCCACAAACCTAAATCTGAAGACACCAACCAAGAAAAACTCTATCTTTTGCACATGGATCTTTGTGGACCAATGCGTGTCGCAAGTGTTAATGGAAAGAAGTACATCCTCGTCATTGTCGATGATTACTCTCGATTTACATGGGTAAAGTGCTTAAGGTCAAAAGATGAAGCTCCAGATTTCATAATCAAGTTTCTCAAGATGATCCAAGTGCGGCTTAAAGTACCTGTCTGACGAATCAGAACAGATAATGGAACTGAGTTTGTTAATCAAACTTTGCGTGAATATTATGAGAAGGTTGACATCTCTCATGAAACATCTGTTGCTCGCTCTCCACAGCAAAATGGTGTCGTTGAAAGACGTAATCGTCGCTAATTGAAGCTGCCTGCACAATGTTGATCTATGCAAAAGCTCCGTTATTCTTATGGGCAGAAGCAGTTGCTACCCCATGTTATACCTAAAATCATTCCATCATACGTCTTCATCACGACAAAACACTATATGAGCTTTTACATGACAAACTTCCCGACTTATCATTATTCCATGTATTTGGTGCACTTTGTTATCCGACAAATGATAGCGAGAATTTAGGAAAGTTACAACCAAAAGCTGATATTGGTATTTTCATTGGCTATGCACCTACAAAGAAAGCATTTCAAATTTACAACCGACGTACCAGACGAATCATTGAGACAATTCATGTAGATTTTAATGAGCTGACAGCGATGGCTTCTGAACATAGCAGTTCAGGATCCGCACTTCATGAAATGACTCCTGCAACATTCAGTTCAGGACTCGTGCCAAACCCTCCTCCTTCAACACCGTTTGTACCACCTTCAAGAACTGATTGGGATATTTTGTTTCAACCACTATTTAATGAATTACTCAACCCTCCATCAAGTGTTGATCGCCCAGCCCCTGAAGTCATTACTCCAATTGCTGAAGGTAGTTTTGCTACCAGACCCCCCCTGCAAGTCAACCGTTCCCTTCCTCAGCAACTGTTGACACAAGATGCACCCCATCACTATAAACTCACAAACAACACCCGAAACTCAATCTCCTGTCATTCCTAACGATGTTGAAGAAGACAATCATGAATTAGATGTTGCACACATGAATAATGATCCATTCTTTGGTATTCCAATTCTGGAAAACGATTCTGAAGCATCTTCTTCTTCGGATGTTATTCCTACCATTATGCACACTGCTGCTCCCAACTCAGAACACGTTACCAAATAGACCAAGGATCATCCTTTAGACAACATCATCGGTAAACTCGAAAGACCTGTTTCCACAAGACTCCAACTCCATGAACAAGCCTTATTTTGTTTTCTGAACGATGCCTTTTCTCTCATAGTTGAACCAAAGAACTATAAAGAGGCATTAACTCAAGCATGTTGTATTGAAGCTATGGCAAGAGGATCTTAATGAATTTGAACTCTTGAAGTCCTAGAACGCGTACCTCATCCATGATAAAGTGATGGTTAGTACTTAAAATAGATCTACAAGGTGAAACTTGATGAATTAAGAGGAATTATGAAAAACAAGGCTCGATTGGTTGCTCGTGGTTATCGTCAAGAAGAGGAATTTGATTTTGAGGAAATCCATTTGGCTCCAGTGGCCTAGACTGATTTGCTATTCGAATTTTCCTCGCATATGCTGCTCACATGAATATGATCGTCTACCAAATGGATGTAAAGACGGCATTCTTGAACGGCATTCTGCGCGAAGAAGTTTATGTCAGCCAACCGGATGGGTTTGTGGATCAAGACAATCCGAATCATGTGTACAAGCTTAAGAAAGCTCTCTATGGGTTGAAACAAGCTCCTCGCGCGTGGTATGATCTTTTGTCAAAGTTTCTACTCTCTCAGGAATTCTCTAAAGGAACCGTGGATCCCACATTGTTCATCAGAAGACAAGGCAAAGATATTCTCCTGGTACAAATCTATGTTGATGATATAATTTTTGCGTCTACTACACCTGAACTATGTGACCAATTTTCAAAAATAATGTGTTTAAAGTTTAAGATGTCGATGATGGGCAAAATATCATTTTTTCTAGGACTACAGATTTCACAAAGTCCCAGAGGCATCTTTATAAACCAGTCTAAATATGCTCTAGAATCTTTGAAAAAATATGGTATGGAATCTAGTGACCCCGTGGATACTCCCATGGTGGAGAAATCCAAACTGGATGAAGATACACAAGGGAAAGCCGTTGACCCTACACACTATCATGATCGGAATGGTTGGCCACCCTTAGGTATCTCACAGCTGGTTGGCACCCTTATGTATCTTACAGCCAGTAGACCAGACCTAACATTTATTGTATGCATGTGTGCCCGGTATCAGGCAAAGCCTACCGAAAAGCACTTACATGCTGTAAAAAGAATCTTTAAATACCTAAGAGGAACCGTTAATATGGGACTCTGGTATCTAAAGGATTCTTCTATTGCTCTAACAACTTATGCAGACGCTGATCATGCGGGTTTCCAAGATACTAAACGAAGTATATTTGGATGTATGCAATTATTGGGAGACAGACTTGTTAGCTGGTGATCAAAAAGGCAGAAAAGCGCTGCGATATCCAGCACAGAAGCTGAATATATAGCCTTGTCTGGTTGTTGTGCTCAAGTCCTTTGGATGAGATCACAGCTTACCGACTATGGCCTTGGATTCAATAAAATTCCAATGTACTGTGATAACAAAAGCGCTATTGCCTTATGCTGCAACAATATTTAACATTCTCGATCAAAACATGTTGACATCAGATTCCACTTCATAAAAGAGCAAGTTGAGAACGGAGTAGTAGAGCTTTACTTTGTCAACATGGAGTATCAACTATCAGAAATCTTTACTAAATCCCTATGTAGAGAAAGAATTGAATTTCTTATCAACAAGCTGGGAATGCGAAGTTTTACGCTGGAGACCCTGAAACAATTGGCAGATGAAGCTGGAGAATAGTGGTGGTACCTATTCAGATATCATGTATATAATATGTATATATATATTAAAAACCATAAAAACCAAAAAGATTTTTCATTTTCAAAAAACTTTTATAAAAACAAAATACAAAAATATAAAATCTTCAAAACCAAAGAAAATAATAAAAAATGAGAAAAATATAAAAAGAGGTAATAATGGCATGTCTTTTGAAAATCGATAACATTTACGGTCTTAGAAATGTCATTTAATAATGATACGAGGCTGTAAATGAAGTTCGGGCAGAAGTTTAAAAGTTTTCAAAACATGCAAAATATGGCTTGCTATTATTTCAGATAGCAACCCGGTCATCATTTTAAAGTCAAGTATTTCAAAAAGAAAACTTGACCTTATAACGGGAATTTATTCTTGGGCATGGTCTACTTTATGACCATGCAAAGGCTTGTGTTTACTTTGAAACACAACCCGTTCTTTCTATATTACCATGAGTGTACGTGTCAGTGCTCTTATGTGTTAAAATAAGAGAAATCTTATTTCATGGTGTTTGATTTTCAAAAATAAACATTAAGTCATCAGAAAATGCTTTTCAAAGACATTCGACTTCTCAAACAACGACTACAACTCTTTAAATAGAAAACGGGTCATTGTTTGAGGGGGATAAAATGTCAAAAATCATCTTCAAAAAGTTATTTGATAAAAGGAATAGAGGTTTTTAATCAATAACGGAATATCAATTTTTAAGGAAAGTTAATTAAGTTTAGCTTTTGTGTGCCTTAAATGTTATTTGTTTATGCCTTAGAGAGAATATGTGCAAATTTAAGTTGATAGGTATGCTAGTTAAAACTACAGGGACTACATGTGCCAGTGTGTTAATCTATATAATCCTAAATAATCTTATAAATGAAAAGTGGAAAAGATATCAAACCTTAGGGGGCAGAAGTGTCAACAACTTAAAAAGTTTTATAACACCCCACCCTTCCCCGTTTTTTCTCACACATAAACACACCACTCACTTGTTTTTCTTCTCTCTAAAACCCTTATTCGATCGTCATCACCTTCAACTCCATTTCTAGTCAATCTCGTTCTTAAGGTATAATTAAAACGTTGTTTCTTACACCCTAATGATCTTATATCTCGAAGGAATTTCTTTTTTACAAGGTTTTAATTTCGAAAGCCCTAAAATTTAAATTATGGTTCTTAAAATTAAAAATTAAATAAAAACTAAAACTGATAGAGGTGTTTTGTTCATTTTAGGGTGTTAAAGACTCGTGTATATCAGTTTTTAATAAAGATAACATATGCATTTGATTTGATGGATTTTGTGTGACGAGTTATGCGTTTTTTTGAGTTTTAACTGAAAAAGATTGTGGGTTTTGTAGTGGATAAATGTTAAATGTTTTATTGTATGTGCTAATGCTTTGAAATACATAAGTAATGTGTTTGATTCTTGGGTAATAATGATTGTTGGGTTTTGTGTGCTCGTTTGTTCTAGTTTTGATGAATCCGTGATTATGAGTTGCTAAACAATGTTCGTGTGAATACTATGACGCTGCATGATTGATTTTTTAAGTGGCAAAAAAATTGAATACTCGAATTAAAAAATTCACAATTTATAGACCTCACTGAATTCGCAATTCCAGTTGTAAACGAATTCGCAGTTCTATGTTTCATCCAAATTCGCAAGTGTTAGTTCCAACCGAATTCGCAGGTGTTAGTTCAAACCGAATTCACAGTTTGCCTTAAGAGACCGAATTCGGAGTTTTTCTGTAGTGACCGAATTTGCAGTTTGCCTTAGTGACCGAATTCGCAGTTTGCCTTAGTGATCAAATTCGCAGTATGGTTTAGTGTCCGAATTCGTAGTTTACTTTAGGACCGAATTCGCAAATTTTTTTAGTGACCGAATACGCAATTGGCTTTAGTAACCGAATTCGCAGGTGAACTTTAGTGACCGAATTTGCAGTTTTTCTTTAGGGACCGAATTTGCAGTTTGCTTCAGTGTCCGAATTCGTAGTTTTCAATATTGACCAAATTTGTAGTTTACACTTATAAACTAGATTCAATCATACTTAATGGAAACATAAGGCTAATTATTAGAAACACTTAGATTCTAATCAGAAGGTGTCTTAAAAAACTTGTGTTAGGTAGCAAATTTAAAATTGGTTATCTTTGGAATCTAATCAAGTTAAAATTAGATTAAGTCAACTAACCCAAATTAAGGTCATCCTTTTCATGATTAGTTTTTCTAAATGTGCCATGCCTTAGGTTCCTTGGCTTGAAAAGGTCTTTATAGTGCCTTATATAAATTTGTTTATATATAAACTGTATTGATTCTTTCTTAGCAGAGTCATGAGTATCACAAAAGAACAGCAGCAAGCCCTTGACGATGCTCTTGTTCCACGAGAACAACGTCTGAGGATTGGTAACTGCAATTACAGATTGAGCACCACATTCAAGCCCAAGGAACCCACTTTTCAAGTTGCTTTGGATGTTCTTTCTCTCACACCGTTTTATCAAGCTTTCTTGATCTCTGCAAGTGTTCTTGCCATCTACATGCATGAATACTAGGCTACTGCTTCTTTCCACAAGCATTGCATTAAATTCAAGTTGAACACAAAGAGATATTCTTTTGATCTGGAAACTTTTAGAGATATGCTTCAGATTTGTCCAAATCTTCCTGGTCAGAAGTTTGAAGATCATCCATTTGAAAAGGAAATACTTACTTTTATGAGAGAACTTGGCTACTCCGGAAACATCAAATCACTCTCTGATGTCAAAGTTGAAATTCTACCTCAACCTTGGAGAACATTCGGAACCATCATCAACAAATGTCTCAATGGTAAAGTAACTGGACTCGATCTACTTCGTCTCTCTCGTGGTCAAATCCTTTAGGGTATGTACCACTAGAAGAATGTTGACTATGTCTACCTTCTATGGGAAGACTTAGTTTATCAAATCAAAAACAAGGTGTCTAGAAAGAACAAAGACATGTACTACCCAATATTCACCAAAGTCATCATCAATCACTTCATGTCACAAGATTAATCAATTCCAAGAAGAAACAAGGTGGACTGGCACATGGCTAAAGATGATCCTATACTCACCACAATGAGATTCATCCCTCAGCATGAAGTTGTTCAAAAGTATGGTGCCATACTTCTTGATTATCTAACCAATCAATCGATGAAGGAGTCTGAAGCGTACAAGACTTACTATGATTTGGCTACTGGAAAGGTGACTCCAAAACCAAAGTATGTGCGTTGATCTACCAGGACGAAGACTGATCAAGCCCCTCAAGATGCTTCAGGTAAAAAACTCAAAAAGAAGAAGCAACCTACTCTAGGATTAGAGACTCTATCAGAAATAGCATTGATTGAGGCTGAACAAATGAAAGTTGTTACCAAAAGGAGCAAGAAAGACTTTCATAGTTCTCATGCCAGCGGTTCTGGTGTAAATGAAGGAACTGGTGTTATACCAGGGGTTCTCGATGTACCTACATATACCTCTGAAGATGAGCATATCTCTTGGAAGTCCAGTGACGAGGAAGATGATGATGAAGTGAGTAAGAGTTAGACGATGATGACAATGCTAATAATGAAGATAAAGATGATGATGATGAACGGACTGAATCAGACAATGATGGTGATGACTTTGTTCATCCTAAGTTCTCCACTCATGATGAAGAAGAAAGACAAGATGAAGAAGATAAAGAAGAAGAGGGTTCAGATCTGAGGGTTCAAACACCTTCTCATTATGAATCCACTGATAATGAGGCAAATGATGATGTAACTCACGGAGATAATGTTGAGGGAGAAGAGCTGGATGAAGAAGAGACAAATGAAGAGGAAGAAGTGAATGAATTATACAAGGACGTGAACGTTAATCTGGAAAGAAGAGATACTAAAATGGCAGATGCTAATGTTCAGCTACTCAAGTCATTGAAGATACTCATGTGATAATCACCGTTGTCACTCCTGAAGTTTAACAGCAGAGTTCTTCCGTATCATTAGGCTTTATTTCCAACATGCTCAACCCTAATCCAGATACAGGTATTGACTTCATTCTTAATTTGAACATTGAGTCCACTTCTCTGGTAGATGTTCCCGTCACTACGAATGTTGAAATGCTTCCTACATTTGCAACAACACTTCCTCTACCACCCATTTATCTCAGTCAACCTCTGCAACAAACACCAGTTTCCACACCAACAATTGTTCCAAGTGCCTCCCTACAAAATCTTCCAACCTTTGATTACGTATTCAAGTTTGAAGACAGAGTAAAAGCTTTAGAAGACGACTTCTCGGAATTCAAGCAGACAAACCAATTTGCTGAAGCTGTGTCATTAATTCCTAGTATTGTTGATACATACCTTGCCAACAAGATGAATGATGCGGTAAAAGCAGTTGTTCAACTTTAGTCAGTCAGACTTAGAGAAGAAGCTCAAGTTGAAAATCAAGACTTCATCAATAACCTTGATGAACATATGTAGAAAATCATCAAGGAGCAAGTCAAAGTACAAGTTACAAAGAAAGTCTCTAAGATTTTGCCAAGAATTGAGTAGTTGAGTAGTCTGTCAATGATCAACTTGAAGTTGAAGTTCTAATTCGTTCATCAAATGAAGCTAAGACATCCTATGATGTAGCAGCTAATATTTCTGAACTTGAGCTGAAGAAGATTCTTATAGACAAGATGCAAAATAACAAATCAATCGACAGATCATCAACAGAAGAACCTCTACAGAGCATTGGTTGACGCTTATGAAGCTGACAAAGACATCCAGGATACATATGGAAATACTATCACGCTTAAGAGACGTCGAGATGATGAGGATAAAAATGAAGAACCCTCTGTTGGATCAAACCGGGGGTCCAAGAGAAGAAGAGCTTGAAAAGAACCTGAGTCAACTAGTGCACCAAAGGAGAAAACTTCCAAGTCAACTAGCAAGTCTAAAGAAGGGACCAGATCTCATCTAGCAGAGGAGCCAACACATACTGTTGATGATTTAGAAGAACTCGCACATTAGGAGTTTGATACCAAATTTACTGAAGATCAACCTCTGTTAGATGACACCCACACTGCATCCTGACTTGGTTTTAGAACCACAAAACCTCCAACCCTACCGTTTATTTGGTGATTGGAACAAGACTTTGCCTGCTGCTCATGGACCAATTAATCCTTGGATAAGTACTTTGGCTCGGAATGAAGATCCTCGTAAGTCATTTGATGAACTGATGGATACTCCTCTAGACTTCTCAGCATTCGTGTTGAATCGGCTCAAAGTTGATACTCTGACTACATAATTATTAGTCGGTCCGACATTCGAGTTAATGAAAGGCTTGTGCAAGAGTCTGGTAGAACTTGAATACTTCCTTGAAGAAGTCTGCAAAGCAACTACTGATCAACTAGACTGGAACAACCCTGAAGGACAGCAATATCCACATGATTTGCGTAAGCCCTTACCATTGATACCCAATTCACGAGGTCGTCAAGTAATACCTTTTGATCACTTCATCAACAATGACCTTGCATATTTAATTGGTGGTGTATCAAGTTGAACTTATGCTAATTCAGTGACGAAGACAAAGGCTGCAGATTATGGACACATCAAATGGATTGAAGACTTGGTGCCAAACACCATGTGGAGTCAAGTGCCAATTGTCTACGACAAACATGCACTCTGGGGCATCTCTCACTGGGGACGAAAACATCAACAATTCTATGGATTTACAGTAAACCAGGAATCGGCTCATGATGTCTACTCCAAACATAGAATTCTTGCTGTTACAAAGCTTAAGATTATTGAATGGCATAATTGCAAACATTTGGATTGGATCACTGTTCGTAGAAATGATGACAAGCTGTACACATTCAATGAAGGCGATTACAAGAGGCTTTGCCTTCAAGACATCGAAGACATGCTGCTTCTTCTTGTTTAAGGAAAGCTGACAAATCTCAATGTGGAATAACGTCTAGCTTTGGGTGTTTCACTGCGAATGTTTACAAGAAGCATTGTCATCAGAAGGCGTGTGGAAGATCTTCAATTAGGTGTTGAAAGTTACCAAAAGAAACTCAAACTCATAAGGCCAGATACGTACAGATCAGATCTCAAATGAATGTCAGCATATACAGCATACTCCAATCTCATAGGTTTCATATATCATGATAAAGACAAGAAGAACATATTGATGTGTATTGATAAACTTCACAAATTTAGTGATGGTACACTCAACGATGTTTAGTCTGTACTTGATGATATTCTGAAGTGAATCAGGATGAAGTATCTGCCACAGACAATCTGGAGAAATGTAGACAAGGAAAGAGCAGGAGCTATGATTCAGGCTATTGATTAACAACTCAGGAACAGAAGGATCATAAGGAGTCTGGAAAAAAATATTGGTGGGAGACCGTACGTGGGAGATCTTCGGCTGCTAGAAAGGACCATATGATTTATCATATGATGTCGTCATCATAAAAGGTTAATCATCGTACATAATAATAACTTGTGAATTTGTATATATGTAGTGTAGACCTAATGGTTATAATAAGGAGTGCTCGAGTACAAAATTTTCAAGAATTTCTTAGTAAATGCAAAAAATTTCAAACTATCGTACTCAGCACTATCTTATATATACTCTCAAATATTGAGGGGGAGCATTAAAATGTTCCTGATAATTATTGTGTAACATTTTATCCCTGAAAGTTTAATCAATTGATATGAAAAATATCAAGGGATTAACATTTTGGATAAGGGGAGAAAATGTGATTAAACTGAGCCTAACTTGTTGAAATGTGATCATATAAAATAGACTCAATGCACTCTACACTTAGCATGTACTATGATTATGATGCACATGTTAAGAGGGAGCTTTTAGTGATAATGAAAAACTCTTAAAGTGTAAATCTTTTAATATTAATATCAAACACTTTGATTGAACTTTTCAATGGTTTTGAAGGATTGTGATGGAATACCCAAAAGACCAACCATGTACTTAAATTTATGGAGTTATAAGGTAGTTAGGCATAGGTATTCAAATCTTATGATCCAGCCAAAACCAGAGGGATCTACCCAGGGATATCCACTAGTTAGTATAGAAGTCCTTAGGTATGATACAAAAGGAGTAAAAGTGAGAATAAGGGAATAATGCCGACTAAGATAGAGCTAATACTGGAACAAACCCAACAAGGTGTTAGTCATGAAGTGTCGGTAAGCGCTGAAGGGGTTGAAGAATGAAAAAGAATTGTAAGGATAAAGGGTGAAAAGAAAGAAGCCCTTTATACACTTAGGCAGAACCGGGTCAATAAATAATCTGTCGGAAACACTAAGTTGTTGTGTGACATTAAAGACACTCATGGACCCAGTGATGCTATGCACAACCCTTCCTAGTCACTAAAGGTCTCTCAACAGGCTCTTGTTTCATTTCTCACGGAGATTACACGCATTTCTATCGACTTTCTCACTCCGAGTTAGTTGATATTGAAAAGGTGGCAGTCTGCTCCAGCCTCCGATCACTAAAACTAAAAGTGCACTATTGAGTCTAGAGCCAAAAGAGATCATCCATTAATCTCATTAGGACACTTGTCAAAATTATGCTTGCTAAGTCACACAATGTGAATAACAAGATATATATTAAGAGTCCTACGCATTATCCTTGTGATTTGGCCAGAACATCCGAGTGATATTATTCACAGTGAAGATGGAAATACTGCTTGAGCCAACATCAAACAAGCTCATGGTAGGTGTCCTGTACGATTCTTATGAATCAAACTTGTGACAACTAGAAAGCATCGATGGTGCGATTCTATTTGAATCAAACTTGTTCCAGGTTATGAATTGACGAGATGATGAACTTTTGAAATGATTAACACTCTCGATGTGTCACAAAACCACTTTAGCAAGTGACACATCGATTAATTTTTAAATCAACTTTTCTTATTTAATCGGTGAGACTGTAACTCACTGGTTCACTCTTATCGTGTTGTCTGCTTTAAGATGTTCCAGTAATGAGAACTTGCTGAGTTTGATGAATCTAATACATGTGTGTTAGAAAGATTCTATACTTCAGTTGGAAATCATGTCAAGGAGATTCTTCTTAAATTGAATCTACCTGATCACAAGTCGATCCTCACGGATTCAAAGGTTACTCCAACCAAACAAGGGCGAATGACAAAGCCATATTTGTCCCCCCGCTTTATTGCTAACTGTTTTATTTCAGGAATATATAAAGATGAACATGGAGGTACCTGATTCCAGCTGACTCACAGATTCATAGCCACATGCTCATACCCGACTGACAAATATAAAGACATCATGAAAGCTCAAGTACAATTTTCACACATCCTACACTCTGTAATATCGTACGCCCTTCTTGAAGCGACGAAGTGTTAAAGTTAAAGAACTTTAAAAAGATGCATTATTAAAGCTTTTAAAGATTATAAAATCAAGAAAGGTATGAGCATGTCGGTCCAGAAGTCACAAGTTCATATAATGGCAAAGTTTACAAGATGGCGAAATGAGATTATGCTTGGTTGATGATATCAAGGTGTTCAAGATCACATTATCACTTACAAATCAAGATAAAGGAACAAACTCAAGCCTAAAGTCTATGATCACTACATCAATTCACAAGTTAATGATTGAAGTTAAAGACTACGAGCTCAAGACTAAAGTCAAAGCATAGTATGCTAAGTTAAATTTTTGTAAATTGGAGTGACCTCCCTTAGAGGGAGATTGTTAGAAACACAAAAAGTATCGGTCACTTCCAATAATAGTTAGTCAAAGCCCGTAGTTAGTCAAATATTAGATTAAGAAGCTAAATGGTCTAAAGGCCCATGGAAAGCCTTTACAAGGCCCATGGCCGGCCACCCTTTTGAGTATAAATACCCTCTCCATGTGTGGAGAGGGTGTTGGTTGGTTGTATTCTCATTTCACACTTAATGCATTTTCTTTTACTTTCTCTCACTAGAAATACATCCTTCCTTCCACTTTCTCTCTCTAGTTCTTACTTGATATTAAAGATTACTTATATCCTTCAAAAACCCTTAAGAGTCATTGTTCTCTATCCTCCCCTTTATTGTTGTGGTAAAATATGTGTTTAATTGAAATTTATTTGTAATTGAAGATTGTTTCATCGACACAAGCTTAATGTCATGCTTTAAGTGTTGACTAACTTATTGCATTTTTTATAAGAGAATTAATAATGTACTTACATGCATTGTGTTAGTCTTTGGAGTGCTTAATGATTATAGCTCATACACTTTGAGAAAATACGCACTAAAAGTCTTTAAAAGCCATAAGCAAAAGCTGACAATATGCAACGCCAAACACCCTCTATGGGTCAGTTTTCTTTTTGTATGTCATTTGATGTTCTGTTAATGCTGACATACATATATAAGAAGTGTGTTTAAATTCATCAGGATCACGAAACGTTTTCGTTATAGGGTACTGCTTCATTTTAGGTGAAGAGGAGTGCCCATGTTTAGAACCAAAAAAAGTAAGCCACAAAATCACAAACTTAATATTGTTGAGGCGTGAAAGTTGTTGATTCAGTAATGCTGTGAAAGCGGGAATAGATGAAATGAAACACTACATTACAATTGAAACAAATGCACGTTGGAATGTATTTTATTAAAAATAATTACTAACTTCGGAGATTAATATATATATATATATATATATATAATATATATTATCAAAAATGGATGGAATACTGTTATACCTAAGTTGCAACAAACTGATTACCCTAAATCAAATCTTAGTTATCGGATCTTGAGCTGTTGCGTTCGACAACATCAGCTGAAGCGGTTCTATAAAGGTGGTATTAGACGCTTTATGTTGCCCTGCAGTGTGATTTGACTTACTTCATAAGCTGGGTAGATAGGCTCATGGCATTTTAGGCGATTAACAAAGAAATATATTCTAATTTGGTTATTAAGAATTAATCATATTTATTATTTCATCATCTTAAGTCGGATATGATTTCCATCTAATTACCGTCTAGTTAAGATTTGGCTATAGTACTTGTGACATTATAGGTGTGAGTTGTTTTTTAATATGGGTAGCTGTTGAGTACTGAATTTTTTCTATAATAAGAAAGCTTTACATTTTCTGTCTATAATGTTCATGCTATATTTGGAGATCGTAAATTAGGCAATTTATCTCTTAGAGTCGAACCTTTTCTCCATAAAGGTTCAAGAACTGTTGTTGCATAAATTTTACCCCATCTAATTCTTGAACCATTATCAGTTTTCTAAGGTTTTAACTTATATTTTGTGCTTTGGTTGGAATACAAACTACTTGCAGAAAAGGACCAAAGACAGCACAATATACAGGTTTAGAGGTGGCCCTGCTGGAGTTATGAAGGGTAAATACGTCAAGTTGACCGATGAATTTATCTATCATTACAGAAATCAGGTGATGTTTCAACTATTTCATTTTTTTGTGATTTGGCAACTAGATTAAGAACATACGTCATAGTTTTTGAACCTTTTTCTGCACTTGCTGTCCAAACACCCTATTAAAAGGACATGTCCAAACGGTCCTAAAAAATATTTTTAAACCTTTTTTCTGCACTTATATGATGTCCAAACAACCCATCTAAAGGGTCTGTCCAAACGGCTCCATACCAGAAATTCAGCGCGCTTTCTCGCATATATTCTGCACATTTTTTAACTGGTGAAATTCTTCACAAACATAATATGATTTCTAGTGTTTCTATATTGCTTATTTCTCTATCTCCATATAATGTTATAAATGCAACCTTCTTGGTCATTTGCGATTGCAACACCCACTGCAGGTTGGTAAACTTATAAGTTGGGGAGTTTTTTAGACTTACCCCATCCAATTTTTATGATCTCCCATTAGTTTGCAACACCCACTGCAGGTTGGTAAACTTTATCTCTCAAATTTGGTAAACTTATTCGGCTCCTGAATGAAACGAATTAGAATGTTGTATGCCTACAAAATAATGGTGGAAAATTGGATGGGATTTTTACTTCGGGTTTAAATGGGTCAAATTGGGGTGACGTGAAAACATTCTTTATTGCTACTCTATACTGTCACATGGCAATAAAATAAATACAGTAGAGTTCAAATGTATACTGATTTTTGGCATATAAAATTATAAAGCGTTGTATTTGTCCGTAATATTTTACCACTAACGACTCTCTGTGGGCTGTTATAATTAGGTAAAACCTTTTTATATGTTGTGTGGAATACGATCATGTCGGCGTGATGAAGGATGAGGATGATGCGTTCGCGTGATCAAATAAACACCACGACATTACACATATTGAGGTGGTCAAGTTTCTTTTAAAGAAGAATAGTAGTATGAAAGGGTCATAATGAGGATAAACATGATCAACAAAAAGGAGAGGATTGCTCTACATATAGCTACATGAAAGGGTCGTAATGAGGTACTTTATGATTATCAGATTTTTAGGAATTGGTAACACATACAATAAAGGCACTCATTTTACGGTTTATGGGAAACATTTGAGGTACTCACGCAAGTGGAAAATTTTTAAGATGCTTCTCTACTGGCATCGAACTTACAACAAGTTGTTAATATCTATTTTAATCTATATTTTATAATTTCAGAAACAGTTGCATGAAAATATCTATCTGCATTTTATGGCCTTAGTGATAAGCAGTTTATAAGCCGAATAAAATGAGCTTTATTAGCTGGTGATTGCTTTGTAGATGCTTTCAAACAAAGTATCACCAGAGCCACATCCTTCTCGGCTTCAACATGCCACTAAGTTTGACTATTTATATATGCTTATTGCGCTTCACTTAGTTTTTATGATATGAGACGCTAATGAGAGATATTGATTATATTGATTATTACTCACTCTCCGCCCTTCTTTATTCTATTTTGAGGATCCCTCTAAGGAGGCTTTCCGGTCTGTGTGGTTAAATCTGAGTTGGACCAATTTATTTTAAATCTTTTCTCCATGTCTACCTTCAAAATTGTTTCCAATCTATTTAATATACCTCCACTTAGTCTTGCTATTGCATTTTTTCCCGTTGCATTAATTTCACTTCTTGGTAAATTGAGACAGGAGAAAAGATTGAGGAAATAGCTACCAGACGCGGCCAACATTATTTTATAAGTGATCATCAAGAGGACGCACTACCATTAAATAATCGTTCTTACAAGTATCAGCAGCAAGGTAAGTCGCTTTTTCGTTAACTTGAAATGCCAATACTAGAATTTTTATTTTTTTCCATGAACCTGGTAAACAACATTCGCCATAGTTGTTTCAAAACCAGAAAAAAGAAGCAGTTTTTCGCAAGTATTTTGTATCTGAATAAATGTCTATAATTAGAAGAAAACAATAAATGTGCATGGAATTAATAGGTGAATTTTAGGTTTACTATAGAACTTTCTTTGCTCAGTTAGAACAAATGGCAGATTTAGTAAAATGAGCGGGTTGTGTAACATGTAAAAATGGGGTTATCTTTAAGTCCATATTAGATTGGGTTGGCCGTTTCTTTTCACAATATTTTGATAAATGTGACCGCACTCGCTTTAGAAGTTACACATCTTTAAAATAAATTTTTGAAGATGATACACATGTAAATACGGTTTAGGCAACTTTCAATCCGCTCTATATGACATGCTCTTTTTAGGATTTTTTGTTACCCCTATGACGATTATTAATTAATTATTTTTTCTTAACTTTTTTCGTAGAATCAGATTAAATACCCACTTTTACAATATCAAGATTTAATAGTAGAAAATTTGTTGTAACATCCAGGTTCGTGAGTACATTGATGACACAGAGGACTATGTGAACATCCAACTGGACAACCAACGTAACGAGCTTATTCAACTTTAGTTGACATTAACTATAACATCATTTGCTATAGCCTTTGAAAATTATACGTGAACCGCGGTGAGGGAGGCTGCGAAGGAAATTGCGGTGGATCATGGCTTTTTGGGTTGATTACTGATATGTGTGAAAACACATATCCATTTTATATTCAAAATGACCCATAAAAGACAAAATTATGCTTTAAAATGCTTGTATATTGCTTGTTTTGTCTTTGTGATTGTGTAGGTGCGGATAATGCAAGTATCACAAGAAAACGGTCAAAACCGGACAAACACGGACACGGGAACGGATACAGTGTACAAAAGCCAGGAATTTGATAGCAAGAAAGGTCAAAAGTCAACTCCAGTCAATCAATGGTCAAACCTGGTCAACCATATAAAAGACAAAACCTTAAAATCCCCAAAACAACCCTTGAAATATACCAAATTGCAAAAATAATCCCTAAACCCTAACGGTGTTAACTCTTATAAATATAAAGAGTTAACACCCGTTAACTCTTATATAAATCCAAACAAACACCACCGGCCCAAAACCTTTTAAAATTACCCAAGCCCAACCCAAGTCAACCTGAGTCAAACCCCAACCCCTTTCGTTTAAAATTACGCGGGTAAATCCCTAGTTACTGTTCATCGTCTCCCTCAGCGTTTAACTCTCTCAAATCAAGGGGTAATTTCCAATTAATGAGGTGGCAAGACAATTCAAGTGATAAGGTACAAGTCAGCATCAAAATCGTCATCAAAAGCCTCCTATTGGTCAATCCCCACAAGATAGTACACGCGGGCAAAGGAGAAAACACACCAATCAAGTGGGATTTGCACTAAAATGTGTGTAAAAGAAGCACAAGTACCCTGACACACGGATTGCCACGCTGGCAATCCGTGTGCTTACCAAATTGATCTAACGGGCAAGATTAAGGATCCAATGATGAGCAATGAAAGAAGGGCCAGGATGAAATGGAGCGTGTAACAGACTAAGGGCCTAGAACCTTCATTCTCAGGCTATAAATAGCCCTCACATTCACACACACATAAAGATCTAGTTTTAGCTTTTAAAATTTTAGCTTATGTAATTTTTTAGCTTTTAAACTTTAGCTTTTGTAATTTTCAAATTCAGTTATTGTAATTCAGTTTTAAAATCTTGTAATCAATTTTCAAGTTAATGAAATTTAGTGTTCTTTTATTCAATCTGTCATAAGCTCTTGTAATCTTCAAATGTTGTCACAAATTCTCATGTTACTGTTTGATAAGCTTCTCATTAGCTCCTTATAAGCTCTTTGAGTCTATTAGCTTAAATTGAGCTAATAATAAACATTTAATCTCTTTAAACCTTTAAAAAATAAACAATTACCCTTGCTTAATGGATTTTGAGCTTTTGGATGATAAGCTTACAATGGAAGAGCTTATGGGACTTTTACTAGCTTATCATTGATAAGCTAGAGCTTGTAGACAGCTCATTTGAGCATTGATTTGCCTTTGTTTAGCTAAGGCTTGGGTAAGTTTCTTATTTCCTTTTCTGTCTTAATTTCCTAGCTTAATAGTGCTTAACTTTTGCTTATTTCTTGCTTATTTGTGCTTATTGTCATCTTATTATGCTTATTGAATATGTTTGATTATCTATTTTTGAGTTTAGTAGTGTAGATCTCAGATTTTCATGTTTTGTCTTAAAATTCATCAAAAATCAAAAAAATATTAGCATAATAAGTAGCTGTTAGATTCTGGCTTATTTGTTTGTTGATATAGCTTTATTAAGGTGATTATAAGTTAGTTATTATCTCGTGTTTAAACTTTGTTCAATAGATTTCAATATTATAAGCTTAAATGGATTTTGAAAATTCTAAAGGGGTGTTTGGGATAACAGACTTAGCTACAAGTTGAGACTGCATTTGGCCAATTTGTCTTGTGTTTTTGGTTTAAAATCTGAATTTAGGTTTGTTTAAGCTAGTGTCATAAGTCAGAGAAAGGTTAATCCAGTTTTCATGAGTTAAGTATGCATAGGGTCATAATCTGTCAAAAATCACTTTGCATTAATAGCTTAATTCATGTCTAGCTTTTTTCATTACTTTATTTGCATTTAGTTTAGTGTTAAATTAGTGTAGAGTTAGTCTCTTATAGCCTGCATAATAGGAATTAAGTTTTGTGCCTTGGTAAGTGCAAATTGCATCAGATACTAACATAAGACAAATGGCCTTTTTCATGATTAAATATCATATGGATAAAGTTGTGGTTAGGATTGAAAATTTAGCATTCATATAGTTCTAGATTCATAGTCAATAGGTTTCAATTTGCTTTTTGAAGTTAAGGTCTTTTGATAATCTGTTTTCAACTTGTAAAATAGCTTTTTGTCTTTCAGCTTTCAACTACCAAAGTCAGCAAATGCTGGCTAAGTTGTCTGTTTTCAAAAGGTTTTTCCAATAAGATCTTGTTTTCCTTATATCTTTTTAAAAGCATTTTCAAAAAGCCACTTATTCAAGCTTTAAGAAAATATAAGATCCATAGCTAAAGTCATTCATTTGTTAGCTTAAAAATTAGATCAAACTTAGCCTTTAGGCTTGTTTGGTTTCAAAGTTTTCATAAGAGCTTATTTAGATTTTCTGCTTATGGCTTATATTCTAGTACTCATTTCTTTCATTTTAAGCTTATTAGGGTAGGGTTAGGTAGGAAATTTAGCTTATAGTTCTTTGTCATAGCTTATTTAGTTTTGTAGCTTAAAAAGTTTTCTATAAGACCAAAAAGATAGTTAAGTGTATTCTGTCTAGTTTTAAGCTGTTTAACAGCGTATTTATGGCTTTTCATAAAAAGTTTCTTTTATTAAAAGTACTTATTTTCAACTTTTCTACAACTTTGTTTTTTAAAGTTTTTCTAAAAAAAAGGGGAAGATGGAAATCGGGGGTGAGCAAGGCTCGAACACCCGACCTCAACATCTTCTACCCTTTTAAGCAACACAACACACACACCACTACCAACGCGCCCTGGGTCTTTTTCGTTATTCCTTTACAACATTTAATTCTTATACACATTTTCTCCTATTTAGCTTATAAGCTGTTTTAAGCTTATTACATAGCTTATTCGATAAGCTGTGTAAACAAGCTTATTTTTCCTAGGTTCTATTTAGTTCAAGCTATTTTCTGTATTTTTTTAGAATTTTTATAATTAGTTTGTTATTTTTAAACATTTATTTTTATTAAAAACTAAAAAAAATCATAAAATATAGAAAAATAATCAAAAAAATATAATTCTTTTCTAGAAAATTATCTTTTTTAGAAAATTTTCTTTTATCTTAAAGTTTCTAAGAAAATTAGTTTTGCTTTCGTAGGGTTTAATTTGCAAAATTTCAATTTTTAAAAGAACGGGATTCGTTCCCGTTTACATTTTTCGTGTTTTTAAGCTCATTTCAATTCCGTTTTTGTTCTAGTTTTCTTTAAACTTACTTTTTAGTCAATTAGAGTGTATTTAAAAAGAAAAATTCATTTTAGGTTTAAATTTGGGAATTTAGGGTTTTTAATTGCAATTTAAGGTTCCCGTTTTGCGTTTTTAGTAAAAGTTTAATTTCCCGTTATTTGTTTTTGTGCTTAATTGTTATAATTTGCTTATTTTAATTTGTAGAAGTAGATAATCAAATCAATCTTTGTTTCCAATTCAAATCATTGTCCGAACAACAAACGTGGTTTCAATTTCACAAATCGTTGGGGAATAACGACCCGGGAATCATACTTCCCGGTTAATATACGTATTATATTATATATATTTGTGAAGATTTTCCTTTTTACCTTTGTCCTCAAGGGTAATTTGGTAATTTTCTATCATATTATATTTTATAATTACGTGTGTTGCTTTACTAGCAATCAATTTTTGGCGCCGTTGCCGGGGATTTGTGATTAAGATTCTCTCGTTTGAAGTTTGTTGATCGTGATTTGAAGAACCTTTCGTTTTCGAATATGTCCATTGCGCTTTCGTACACGAAATACTTTAGTTAGACAACTTCCGCATTGGCATCGAGATTTGGAACCATTAGTAGTGTCAGATTCTGTTCAGTAGAAGTTTCCCTTTATTCCAACTCGGGGCATGTGTCTGTTTCGCCGAAAGTTTACCATATTCTTGAATTGCATTTTTGTATACCATATATCTTCTATAGATAACACGTATTGTTTTTGTACGCAAATGACCCAACACAAAACACACTGACTGAGAGGGGGTTGCAAATGCCCCGCAGCGGAGTGCGGACAAACCCCCTTGTTTATTTCAACCAACATTTATTTGCGGAGTTTAAATATTACAATAATTAAATAATTTTTAGGCTCAATAATTAAATAATTTTTAGGCTAGAGATACTAAAGCTCGAGCCGGATCTTTTATCTTCATATACATGTCTGATAAAGCAGATGAAATTGAAATTTATAACTATAAAATGATAAAAAGTAAGAAATAAAAAATTCATAATATAAATATTTACGTAAATGAATATTTTCAAAAGCTTAAACTCCAAAAAGCTACATTCAGTGAGCTTCTTTTTTACACTTTTACGAAAATTAAAACTCTAAAAACACTTGTATGTAAACAAAGCTTACTTGAAAAACTAGCTTATTTTAAAAGTTCAATCTCATATAAGCTTTTAAGGTTTGCGCTAAACACACCAGTATACTAACCTGCTAGGAAAAGGACACAATTATTCTCTAGATTTCAAACTTCTCAATTCACATGCCAAAGTTTGTATGGGAATGAAACAGATAATGGTTAAAGCCATAAATTACCAACGAACTTTTCAAAATTTTCACATATAGGTAACGAACTCTCAAAATTTCCAGTATAAGCATTGAAACCGGTAAATCTTTAACAAAATAGGTATTATAACCTGTTAATTTTCCACCTAGATAAATAATTAATTATCATTTTCCACGTGGCCTTTTTTTCTTATATTTAATTATCATTTTCCACCTAGATGAACCCAACCCGTTAATCCAATAAAGTAAAACCCGACCCAGTTAAAGATAACAAAGTCAAACTCATCCATCACAAACACATTAAACTCAAACTAAAAGTCAAAACCAATTTACTCGTCCTATAAAACACAACCACAACCGCATCCTAAAATCCCACCGGAAAAACACCATCTCCGATTGAAATCCGGCCAAATTTCACTTATGGCATCTACTTCTATCATCACTTATTTCCTTAATCATTACAAACCCACTAAAGATTCCAAATCTTTAACAATACCCATATATCAAAATCTCTTAAAACTCACTAAAACAAGGAAACCATTTTCCAGCGCCGTGAAAGCTCCCTGGAAAGCTACCAGAAATGAGCAAGATTTGATCCCACTAAATAGTAAGGACTATACAGATCATCAAGTTGGAAACTTGGTGACTGAAAATGAAGTGGGTGGTGAGAATGAGGTTTAGTTGATTAACGAGAAACAACATTTAAATATAACAAAGATCAATTATAAACTAACTTCTGCCCATTGTCACTGATTTTTATAATCAATTTTAGATTTAGGGTTACATAATTAGGGGAAATTTTTTTGATCGGGAAATAGTTAAATGAGAGTAAAGTGTTAAGTGTGAAAAAGTTAATATATTTTATATAAGAAATCCATGTCATCAATCAATATTAGTCATATGCTGATGTGGTATATCCAAAAATAAAAAAATAAAAAAATTAATGACGTGTCGGTCATAATCAACTTGTAACCGGTTAAGTAACGGTAATATTGTACCTTTATACTAAAGTGCAGGATTACCAACCTGAGGCACTTCATTAATGTTTTGTCCGACCTGATTCCTCTATTAATTTCACCCGACCCATTCCTTTGTTTTTGTTTTTCCTCAGGTTTCTTTGATGCGTGTCTCATACGTGTCTCATAAACACACAGACAACACCACCATTCTCTCTCACTCTCTTTCTCTTCTCTATCTCGCATTCATTCTCACTCTCTCTCTAAACGAATTCTCTCATTCATTCTCACTCTCTCTCTAAACGAATTCTCTCATTCATAACGAATCTTTAGATCTGTTACCACCAAACTGATTCTGATCTTGCATTTGAAGGCTAAACATAAAAGGGCTTCAGCGATCTTCAATGCCTTCCTTCGATGTCACCGACTCCTTCGTTGCTGCCGCTCATGGTGTGTGGCGTCGGTGTCGGTTGGTGACGTTGGCGAGATTTGGTCGGTGATTTGTTTTCCGGGTGTTCTGATTTGTTGCGGATTTGTTTGTTGGGTTGGGTTGGAATCTTATATTGCCGGATATGTGCCCAGCTGAGTTACAATCTCTAACGGGAAGGTATTTTTAAAACATTTAATTCTTATATTAGGGTTTTGTTAATTTAGGGGTTTGCTTGATTTGTTAATTTTGAAACTTTCGTATGCGGTTTCTGTTAAATTGTAGCCGGAATTTTTATATAGAATTTTGTTTTTTTAGGGTTCATCAGTAATTAGGTTTTTTTTTTGTTTTCTTAGACTGCATTTGGATTAACGAGCATGCTACTTTTTTGGGGGGCTTATGGGGTTGCATTGTTGAGGTTGCCGATACTTTTTTGCATTTATATTTGTTCGGAACATAGAGTACGAGCGCCAATATCTTGGCGGGGCAACCACACCCGTGATATGGTTGAAGCCATGGTGTGTGTTTGGTTCTGCTTCTATATTTGCAATGTCAGCCTCATGTTGCACTGATAACGTGTGTAAGGGAAAAGGATAAGAAAAGATGCTGGTAGTTCAGCTTTGCTTATTTTTCTTTGCTACAATTGGCTTAAATGAGAATTCTTTTAATCGCACTTATTCTATGGTTTTATAATTTTCATACGACTCCTAAAAAGTAGATAGCTTCTTTTAGGTTCACCTGAAAGAATAATAACATGAGAATGTAAAAAAGCTGATATTGATAGTATGTGTTTGCTTGGATTTTGGGCAGGTTTGGCCGAGGCTGAGAGCATGATGCCGAATGGTGTTTTGCTTGGCTTATGGACACAGATCGGCTGGCTTATGCTCCTTAGATGTCGCCGCTTCTTTCGTTGCCGCTATCCATGGCGTGCGCCGATGGTTGCAGGTGCGTGACGATGGTGACGGCCTCATAGGCCACAAGATAAGCTGACACGCAGTATATCATATTATACTATTTAATTAAAAGGCGGTCATTGCATTATTGTGAGCGTTTTCTATGGGCACTATGATATAAATGATAGGCGATGATGCTGATTTTCTACTGTTGTGTTTTGTGAGCCACAATTTACAAACACCTGTCTTTTGGCGAGGTAACCACAGCTAGACTGTGGTTGCAGCCACGGACGGTATTGGATTCAGTTACTTTTAGGTGTGATAAATTAGATTTAGTTAATGGTTAACATGTTTGTGTACTTAGAGCGAGTCTGAGCCCCACGTTTTGACAGTGATGTATTGCGTCTGCTTATAATGCCCTGATGATTCCCGTGGCATGAGCATAGTATTTGGAATTATAGTTGCTTTGTTAAAGTCTCTCTGATGTCGCCGATCACTTCGTTGCCGCCGTTTATGGTGTGTGGCGTCGTTGATCGGTGTGTGGCGATGAGCAGTGTTTGCTTTCTCTTAATGCGTATGTGTGGTAAACAGCAGGTGTGACAACGTACCGATCACGTGGACTGCCACAGATCTAAAGATTCGTTTAGAGAGAGAGTGAAAATGAATGAGAGAGAGAAGAGAAAGAGAGTGACAGAGAATGGTGGTGTTGTCTGTGTGTTTTTGAGACACGTATCAAAGAAACCCGAGGAAAAACGGGTCGGGCCGGTTTTTCATTAAAAGCACCTCGGGAGAACGATACTGCCCTTTAATATTATAAGTATAATACTTGAAGTACACATTTCCCAAAAAGCATAATGCTTTTTGGCAAGGTCTGTTAATTTGTATCCATTGCGATGCAATTGCATGCTAACGATGGTACTTTGCTGATGTCGTTTAGGAGCTTCGCGCTCACACTGTTTTATAAAAGGCAATGATGAGTTTGTCGGTAGGCAGGAACAGAGAGGAGGCGTTCTGCGTCTTGGCGTGGCAACTTACTAAAGTTGCAGCCATGGCAGATATGCCCTGTTTCTCCGATGCTCTACCCCTCTGAGCCAATCAACAACAATTCTGGGCAGTTCCTCGAACCACTGGGTCGATCTGAGTTTCTTGGAGTTTGGACTATTTCTTGGAGTGGCTATCAGCTATAAACTTCAGTGGTGGTGGTTTTTGTGAGGCTGCAATTGCTGAAGGACTTGCTGAAGTTCTAATGGTATGCAGTGCCTTCGTTTGACCCATACCGCTTCAGTGGTAGCTCAACCATGTTCCTAGGTATATCAGACCAATGGACCAAGGAGGTTCGTGCAAAAGGTCATAGCAACAAGAGAATGACCGTGGATTCACTCCGAGGTAGAAAATGCAGTGGAGCGGGGGGTCGATACTTGATTTTCTCCTAAGCTTCCAAAAGGTAAATTGTAGCACTATAATATGCATGATTGCCACCTGTATTCCACTTGCTTCTTGATTATATATTAGTTGGATTTTACAATTTTTCCCTGTTTTTTCTGCCGTTTACAACCTCCTTAGGTATGATTAATTATCTTTTTTATTAGGTTGCAAGGAGAACTCATTTCACAAGGCCAAATTGGAAGAAAGTTTTCTCCAAAACATGTTGGTGCCACGATAGGTGAGTGTTATCATTAACCAATATACCCCGTAGCTTTTGTATGTTTGTGTCTTATATTATTTACAAATCATTTTGTCAATTTGTTTTGTCAGCGCTTTCGTATGCATATTACACCTTTACTGCTATTTTATAAAAGTTAAACCGCGTCTTTGAGGTCAAATCATATAGCGTCAAACAATTTACTAGATTAATTTTTAGGCGACATACATGGACAAATATGTTGATATGTTATTGTATGCTATTGTTGTTTGCAGCCGGCAAACACCCACCCGAGTCACTGTCCAAATATGAATGCAGGTGCCTGTTCTCGCATAAAGTAACCGGGGATAAAAAAAAGGCAGGTCGTGTGTGATGGGTCAATGCAATGGTCAGATCTTTTTGTGCGAGCCTGAATTTTTCGAAAGGGTGATATTCTTTAATAAAATAGGGTTTTACAACAGATTTATTGACATTATTCACTTCATAAGACGATAATCGAGGAGGAAGCCTAGGTGGCTTTCTCAACAATCTTTTAAATCCAATCCCGCCCTTTAAAATGGACTTTTCTCTTGATATGCCATTCTAATTCATAAGCCAAAAAAGGGATTACGAGGTTTTCAGAACTCAAATAAGCCCACAAGCCTACATAATAAGTTAATTCAAACGCCCACTTAGTTTTTATTTTTAATGCACAAGTGTTATTACTGATCTGTGTTGTGCATAGTTCTTACAAAGAATTGAAAGTGTGTCAACAATGATTACAAGAGATATCAGTATACGCTTTGAACATTTTTTTGCCCAGACTATATCGTTTATTGCCCATGAATTTAGTATGTCGTTGTTGTATGGAGTTTCAAACGCTCTTTGGATTGGGTTTTATAACTGAATGCGTGAAGTGCAATGATCTTTTTCTATTGTTTGGAAAGACATATTTTAATTTTTATTAAAATTGGCATAGGGTTAAACATGAGGGAAACATTAGTATTATATGAGATCCAACATATTTGGAACTGACCAATCAAGAATACAGATTGCAATTGAAGAAGATGACGAGATTGATGGGTGTCGAGGGAACGAGTGGTGAAGTTGCAACAGCAAAAGCCAGACCACAAAGGTCGAACAAGAATGACACATGGTGGTTTCGGGTTTGTTACTCATTATTATTTTTAAACTCAATACTTAAATATTTTTATTATGTTATTGATATGTGAGCTCATATGATGCACATAAGTATTTTAACGTGAGAGTTGAGATTACACTAAAGTATTCATCTCTCTCTAATATCAGAACCCGACCTCTTTGTTTTAGCCGTAGATTAGTCTCTTGATCCAGTTACTACTATCATATTTTAAGTTTGCGTAAACATCTATTACAGATCTTAAAAGTATGGTATCGGCTGGGCTGGCTTTCCTATCATGCAACTATGATCTTCTTATTTCTGGATACGCGAAGAATACTCTGAAGGTTTTATGCATTCGTCATGGTGGTAGAAGCTTACTATTATTTTTTGCATCCAAAATTCCAGGTTAGACGTATAAAAATTATTATATAAACTTATGAAACTCGCATTATGATCATTTATCTTAGATACAAGACCCATAAAAATGGGCTTGACCCTATCAAATTATGTCAGGTGTCATGGTAGACATAGTAGAAACTGATCCAGTGGTTATCTCACAAAGTTTGTAAACTTCCTGCTTTTATAACTGACATCAACATTATATGCAACTATAATGAAGTAAATGCTCTTTTCTGTGATTTTTGAATATGAACCTGATGTGTTTCGTCATTTGTTCCATGAATGGATCTTTTTCATATCCTATAGTCTTTAAACGTAGTGTCTTTTATACAGATAATGACAAAGTTATATGTGTGGTATTTGCCTTATTTATGGTTTGTTAAGGTGTTTGTTTACGCTATTATCTAAATGCTGAGATATGATGCAATCATGCAACTTGCAGTTACGTTTCTTTGTTTCCATTATACAATTATTGCATCCCGTTTTACATTTTTTCGTACTCAAGTGATTTTCTTGCCTTTTGTGCAAAATGTTACAAATATGTTGCCTTTTTTTAGCACCGTTTAACCTTGCGTCTTTGGTACACCCCTACCACAAGAACAAATAATGAACGATTTCCATTATTTGTTCTTTTTGCATTAGCACCGTTTCATTTAAATTATATTCAAATGAAACTCTATTTTGAAAAATTTAAATTTGACTGTATGCTATTTGCGCCAACTTAAAATTTGTTTTTGATTCGTTTCAAAACCGGGGCAACATCTAATGAATGTCCAGTTTTTGCGTGGTCGTATCAACTAATTGAACCGTCATCATCTTGAGAAGATAATGAGGGTTGTTACAAAGCATATGAAAGATCTTGAAAGATGTGCATGATATAAATCCACACATGAATGCTGAGATGAGCAAGTCAGTAAATTGGTTTACCCTTCCACTTATCAACAGTCAGCCGTACCATTCAGTTCAGATAAAGATGACTAAGATGACTCTAAAATTCAAACGAAAGATAGGTTGAAAAGCGAACTCTGGAAGAGTACATCTCTTTTGTTACTGGTATGAAACAGTTCAATGAAGTCCTGTATTCAACCCGGGGCTACGTTACAGAGTGCTTACGTGAATTGTTCCTTAGTTTAATCGCAGTTTGGCTCGTATTCGAGCAGTACATTGAATCCGTCATCTGTATCATCTGAAAAGAATATCTATGAATGGTATTGTATACATATTTTAGATAGCTTATATGAAAGAATCATTGAAGAAGTCTATGGTCTGTCATAGTATTAGAATCAACACACTATGTTCTTATATCGATGAATGGATTTAGTAGCATAGACTACAGTATATATTGATGTCTGTACCTCTTAAACTCGTAACAATATACAAGCAGTACTTCTTTTTAGTCATTAATCCACAATCAGTTACTCGGAGATTATTCTAGATGATTTTAAGCATTGTGATCTTCTATCGAAGAATTTTCAATACGAAGCATACATGTTTTGAAAAAGACAGTATGTACATAGGCGCTGATATATATGGAGAGTTATGGATAGGTATCTAGCATCTCATTTTGCGCGTTCACTGACTGACATGGAGCTATTATGTCAAAGTCAAATGTTACACTATATAGCGTTATACACATGTTCTGAAAAATTATAGTATCTTAGAGTCATTAGGTAACTTTATGTAATCACGTTTACTACCTGAAATGGATTATAAAATTTTTGTAATACATTACAGCAAATAATGCGGTATATATCTGCAAACGCACTGATCTTAAACTTAAGCCATAATCACTTCTATAAGTTTTTGAACAAACACTCGGGGTATTTGTTTAGCTTATATTTAGCTTTCTAAATATTACCCAACCCCGTCCCGTTTAACTTTTTTTTTCTAAAATTTTTTTTTTTTACATAAATGATCTATCAGATAATTACGAATAACCCCATCACACATAATTACGTCAAGAAAAAACCGCCATAATTTTAAAAAACCTTGCGCTTCGCGGCCGAGGAGTACTCACCTTCTCGGAAAGGCCCTAAAGCGGAAGACCATAAAACGGGCTTTTTAATCAAAGAAACTTGCCTGGAAAAATGGTATAAATATAATTAACCTTATTAAATAAAAGATATATTATATGTGGAAATCTATGATTAGTTTCTCGAAATCATAATATTTCAATAGACATTTATAAAAGAGCCAATATAATCTAAACATTTTGTGAACACGTACCGATATCGTAAATAACTCTTAATTAACTTTAATATTAAATACTTTCTTTTTCAAAAGAAATTTTTTTGGTTTTTTTACCAGTCAGGAAAGGTTTAACATATTCTATATACCTCATATAAGATTTTAATGCGAGAAAGTTTAGATTTATAATTTGATTAAGTATACCAATCAACATTTTTCACATGTATAATTTTTCTCAAAACTCTTAGTTTCAAAAATAAATCTATACAATTATTAAGAATTGTTATAATGTGATTTCAAGAACTTTCAAGGTTCAAACGATTACCTTAGCTTATTATCATCTAGCAATTTTAAAATTTTTGATGCTAGATAGTAAACTAAAGATACATTCATACAATCTAAATTGGTCAATTTTTTTCTAGTGATGAAATAGCTTGAACCACAATGTATAAGAAATAAACGGTTCTAAGAGTCTCTTCGCAAGCTTTTATAGTTTCATTGTCAACTGTTTCGGTCAACATATTTTCTATTTCTCACAAATAGTCAGTGCTCGAGTTCATTCAATTTTTCATTCTACAAACGTATTTTCCTACAATTTTCTTTAGCGAAACTAAAACATCCTTAAAAGCCACTTTTTATTGAAGAATGATATACAAGACTAGAAGAGAAACAATCAAAGAGTCAAATGTAAATGTTTTGTGAGTGTCCAAAAATAACGTCGATTCATCAATGAAATGGTTAAATATAGTTTATACGACATGCTTTAAATTTACCTTTGCTTTTTTTCATGCAAAACGAGTCTTTTTATATATCGTAAGGCTTGAAAACTAATAAAGGACAAACAAAAGAGACCCTAAACTATGATTATACAACATATATCGGCTTATTTGTGCGCAATGAAATAAATCGAATCTTTAAAGATGACGGCAAAGAACAACAAGTGACCTGCCTTTAAACATTACACATGATCCTATAAAATTTTGGGGCCTAAAAAATTTGGTGCTAAAAGACACTAGCATCACTGTTGCTTACCCTTGATCACCGCTGTTCGCTACGGCGAAGCGCGAGATTACAAACCACGTTAACCTATAATGTTTAAAAACTTTAAAACTTTAATGCCTATACTAGTAATTTTGAGAGTTCGTTACTTATATGTGAAACTTTTGAAAAGTTCGTTAGTAAAGGACAATTATTCTCTGGATTTCAAACTTCACAATTCACATGCCAAAGTTTGTATGGGAATGAAACAGATAACCTGTGAGTTTTAGGGCCCAAACTGAAATTAATCATTTCATAACTTTGCTCCTTTGCTTTTTAATAATTTGAAAATGACCCCTTCTGCATTTTTGTTCTCTTCAATGTTTCCAAACAATGTCCTCGTGTTTCATTCGTTGCCTTTGGTTATAAAAATCAGTTCTTGTTTTATATTATCAGGTCACCCCATATCATGTATGATCATTTTATGGTTTTTAGTTAGATATTGTTCGCCTATAAATTTGATCAAGATAGTAATAATTATTTTTTTCAAAGGATAATATATAGCTTCTCTAATAACTTGTGGACTAACCTTATTCAGCATAAACAACATTGTTCACTTATCGTACTTGAAAAGATCTGTTTTTGATATCGTTTTCGGTTATCAACGTCTTGCCCAAAAATTAATCTTTTTTGTAATAATGAAAATTTTAGTATGATGGTATAAAAATTTGTATGTTAGTGAAAATTTAGTTATCTAATTAAGGGTTGTTTATATTCTTTTTGGTTTTGTACTATAAAATAATCTATACAATGTATGTATTTCGATATATATATTTATATATAATAATATATTTATATATTATTTATATATACTAGTTAAAATAACCGCCCAAGGGCGGGTTTGGTCATACAGTTTTTTTAACGACATGTTTGGTGTGATTTGGTTGATCACTACAAGCTTGAGTCCAGTAGCCCATTCTCCGACAGCTATGATCATAGGCTATCTTTGGCAAAAAGGATGTAGAAACACTATACGTGTAGAGGAAGCAAATATAAAAAAAAGATTGGCTGTGACTGAAGTGTTCCAAGTGTAAAGATGATTATTCCAATGTTGTGATGACTTGGGTGTGTGATTTTAGATGAATCACTACCAGGCGTGACTCCAGTGGCCCATCCCGCTACACCTACGACATAGGCTCATGTTTGGCAAGAATGTGGATGTAGAAACACGACCGGACCGGACCGGACCGAAACCGACCTTAGCCAAAACACAGGACCAAAGACAAGACCGAAATGCTCCGGTTAGGTCCAGTCCAGTTCGGTCAATATCGCATCATTACATTTTCCAAACCCTTTGCATCTTTCATTGTCAAGATAATGTCGATTGGAAGATAAACATTTACATGCATGCATTATAGGCAATAGTAAGTAGATATAAATAATAATTCTAGATATTTATAAAATCCTATATAGAATATTTTGATGCGTATAGTTGGTGGTGCAAAAAAACTAAATGGTTGTATTATCTGTCTAAGCAAATAATCTTTAATCCTTAATTGTTTTTGGCTATTGTTAGTGCGGCATATAGTTGTCCAGTGTGTGATTTCTTGTGCTGTTTTAACAAAACAAACATGTGTTAGTTATGCTTTGCTTTGTCCAACCTTATCTCTACCAACAATGAGTAGAAGTTGGATTTTGTATTGGTTGGTTATTCAATTATCTCGGCATACCATGGTGCTCCACAAGCTTTGCACTCAAATGTAGGCTATTCATGATCAACAGGCCCGGCTCATGGGGTGTACAACATGGGCAATGGCACAGGGCCCAACAATTTTTGGGGCCTCCAATTTGTACGTCTAGTTTTGTATACACTTAAGCATGTGAGGCTAAACTTAGTATATACACGTGAGCCTAAATTTACTATATACATATCCAGAGTATATTTATTACTTATTTTACATCTCTTGTCATTAAATTATTCAATGTTTGAACGTTGAAGATTTGACATATTCCAAACTTTCACTACAAAGATCAAACAACATATTATTAAACCAAGAAGTTTATGTTCGTTGTTTGTTACATAAAGTCATTTTGTAACCATTGTTTTTATGTGTTTAGATAATCACTTTTCCATTTTTGAATAAAAATTGTTTACGTATCAATACAACTTTTGTCGTGTTTAGGGTCCCATTTTATAAAAACCGCACAACGCCATCAAATTTTACGGGCTTGGTCCTGATGATCAAAGTAGTACGATAATATAAAAAATTACAACATTTAATACAACTTGTAAGTGTGTTACATAAAAAAAATGTTTTTTTTACATTGTGTAAAAAATATAAAGATTTACTTTAGCATGATAATAGGATAACAATGTTGATATTATATTTAGCCCATAACCCCTAAATTGGCCTCTCAAGTTCTGATACCCAAAAGGATATAACCCATCAAATATATCTGTCTAAATCATCACTCCCACAAAAGTCATTTCATCAAATTTGTCAAAATGACCAAGGTATTGATCGATACATATTTTTTTGTTACATAAAAATGTACTCAGTATGTTTATTAGTTGTTTATTTGATTTGTATTGAGTTTTCGACCTTTCATGTATATAAATGTTTTTGTTATACATATTTATATACATAACATAAATGCTAAAGTGAATATTGATATAATAGTTAAATATTTATCATAGAAGGATATTAAATCCTTAATGCTCATATATTTTGCATAAATTCTTTTCTCTTGAGTCCATTACGTATTTTCTTGACCTTATTCATAAGTGTGTCTATCGCAATACAATATCTATAAATTCATTCGAGCTTTTCAAGCCAAGCTCGAGCCATATTCGAATATTACTCGAGCCTAACATGTGAATTTCGAGCCGAACTCAAGCCCTGTCAAGCTCGAGCTCGGCTTGGTTTTGTTGCAGCCCTAATGCAAACATACTTTGTTTGGTTTTTATACCTTTTAAAGTCATTTGTTTATTAGTCTTGTTCAATAAGTATTGTTGTGTCTGGCTAGTTTTATAGAGTTTGTCACACCAGTGGCGAAAACCAACGTTTGAACCATGTCTATGTAAATAACTTGGTAAATAATTCCAACAACTATAATGCTAAATCAAATGGACCTTGTCTAACAGCAAAACTAATAAACCCACATCATAATAATGCGCCTTATTACTACTTTAATACCTTATTCTCACTTCTATATATTTGTACAATGGTCTTTAAAAAAGTACAATTTTCTACTACAGTCTAAGAAACCACTTCTATATATTACTAATATAATGGTCTTTAAAAAAGAACAATTTTCTAATAAAGTCTAAGAAATTAAAATCACTTATATGATCCATCTTTACTTTATTATTCAAACAAGGTGCTCAATGCCCGCATGTTGCCGCGGGGCGGGGCTATTTTTATTTGGTTTCGTGTTTCATCATCTCCGGAGCCTAATATTCGGTAACTTATGCATGCGGAAAATGAAATACGAACACACCTTACCACATAATTATAAGAACAATTTCAGAACCTTTGTTTGACTAATATTGCACATGTTTATGGTATGCTTCATACTGTCTCGTTTAATAAGAATTAGTATATTGTCATTGAAGTTATTATGTCCTAGTGTTGTTGATCCCTTTTATGATATTATTATTGCTACATAACATGTAGTGACTACACAACTTCTATATGATGCTCATAAGTGTTGGGTCAAAATTGAATAGTTTGTCCTTACTTTTGCTTTGTGTAAGCCTGCACATATACAAACTTAATAGCTACAGTTGTACTATGTTATCAAAAATTATATGAAAGATACTTATTAATAGACTACCCTATTTCACTTCCTGTAACATGAATGTAGAGAGTACCTTATCACTAAGGAAAGGTTTATGTCCAACCCATTATAACAAAAAAGATGAGCAAAAAATATAAGTTTTAACATAGTCTTTACAATATTCTACAAAGAATATATATGGCAGAAAGATGCATAGACATTGAATGTATTAAAATAAGAAACCAAAAGCTATACCTATTTGTATCCTCGTATATCCCACTTCTAATCATACCCATTTTTAACCCTACTCATAACTGTTTGCTTAACCCAAACCCGTATCTACCAGCTACCCAACCCAATCAACTTGGCCATTTGTTATAAAAAGCTGAATACTAAAAACAATACCATCAATGAGGGCTAGATGATGCAAAATAACAAACCTATTTTCAAGATTTCCTTTAGAAGGTTATTCGCCGGAGGATATTTCACTTTCAGCGACCATTAGCTGTCAAAAAATAATGTTTATACCGTTAGTCAATTTGGTTTACAAAAATGTTAATGTAGCTCTAATTTACTTATAGTCCTCATTTTATTGTAGGAAACTTCAACTAATTTTTTTATTCAGATATCATGACATAAACAATTTTATTATGATGTTTGGGGTTCATTATTTAATGGCTTGTTTTCTTAAATTCACCTAAAATATAAACGAGGGAGAAAAACCATGCTAAGAACCTTCTACAAAAATAAATAATGTTCCAATCTGTTTTGTTCGTTGTCTTCCGGACCCGACCATCTCCTTATCAGAACACCACAGCAATCCTACCAGCACCAGTGCCATCACATTATCGTCTTTCGTATCAATATTTAGTTGAATTAAGCATATAATCATTTTAAGGGATGCTCGGGATGACTTATTTAATTATGCTTATCTCATTAATAAAAAGTTTGATTCGACTTCCGAAGCATAAGTAATGCCAATCACCTGGAAGCAACACCAAGTTCTACATCACTAAACCACACTTCCACATCACCCAAACCCGAAGTCGACAACCTCCTTTCATTTCTATTATTCGCCCCCTTCGTAGACAACGAAGCAGATGAACCACAAATTGCAGAAGGACTCCTCCATAGTTTTCATCCCTTATTCTTATTCCCTCCAATCTTCTCCTACAAAACACAGAAAATCAAAAAAAAGAATAAAAGGGCATTTGTTAAAGCCTTAAATATTGACACATACAAACATACAGATATAGGTATGTACTTGTTCTATCTTCTTCTATTTTTTCTTGAATCCAAAATCCAAGATGGCAACAATGACAAAGCCAATAGAAGACGGTACAATGTTTTGTTTTTACATTGGTTATTTGCCGCTAAAAGCATCTACTGTCTCAAAAAAGTAGTCTTATAGAGTAGGTGAATGAACAATCAAAATTATACTCATTGCAATTAGCTGCATTAATAGAACTAAAATTACACATACCATGGCAGCCTCAGCCTATGGGAAGCGTACAAAAAAGTTGTCCCAATCAACCTAGGTATTAAAACCATACAATTGACTGCAATGAACAAACGAACAAATAGAGTGTACACAGAACCTACATGCACGTATCATGCTTAAGACCATAGCAAATCCAATCTATAAACACACATCAGCTCTTCTAAAGTCCCGCAATTGTTTTAATAAAAAATAATCAGCCGAACAAAAAGTAGGCGAAATCACCAACTACTAACTCACACGTTCATGCGGCAGCATTTATGTGAGCGTGAATTTAAATTTCACCCGGATGACCAAAACCTTTAACTGATTGATTCTTTTGAAACATGCGTGAAAAGGAATCAATCATCTGAGGAATATGGTCACTGCAAGTATATAAAGCGCCTCAGATTTCGTGGGGGGGGGATCTCTAAAATAAACATTCGGGAATCAAATGGGAAAGCTTCATGTATACGTTTTTCACAGACAGGTTCAGAAACGGATTAATGATGTAACTGCGCATCCTAAACTCACTAACGATGAGCTCATAATTTCAACATCTAAATAAATAACGCACGAATCAATTATGGAAATAACATCTTTGAAATAGTATGACCTTGAAAGGTACAAATCCTCTCAATGTCTTTGTGAAACTCTAATTACCAACCAAACATCATCTAAACACTATCTACTAATGTTTACAATCCTGCAAGTACTTTCGAAACACATATCCAAACACCCCTAATGTTCATCATTATATACGCTAAATGAAGTTCTAAAAAATCAATAGCCTAATGTTTCTTATACTAACAGAAACAACTACATAAGGATCTGATAACATCCCATTGGTGTACTTGATCCTGGATTTACGCGTAAGATTCCCCCCACCCAAGCCCCATGACTCTTTTAAACTCATTCATACTGCAAATAAATACACAACGCCAATCCCAAATGGAACTTAAGAAAAAGTGATGCACCTGGAAGCCTTGGAAAAAGTGATCCATCAAGATAACTACTTTATATCTATAAACATACAATTTTAAAAATGAGCTTACGGTTTCTCTCTAAATTGTCTGACTCATTCCTCGTTTTCATAAAATGGGATTTCACTTCTGCCTTGAGAGAAACAAACACAATCCTCAATATCCTTTTCCAACCATTCCTTGTCATATCTGATCAAATAACATGAACCAAATAAATGATCAAATAACATACGTTAAAACTATGGATAACTGGAAACGGAAAACCTGAATCTGTTCGGTACATTATATTTTTATCTATCTCGATGAGACGACTCGATCAGTGTAGCATATTATACTCTCATTTCGCTCATTCTACCGTGTTTCAGTATATATATATATTTTTACCTAATCACAATTCCAAACACAAAGTAGATAAGACCGTACATTTAATTACCAGTAGCACCAAAAAACGCCATTATTTGAAATCTTTTATATTCATTGCAAAAATCATAGATGACCAAAAACTTTCATATACTGATAGCTATATTACAGTGATAAGATGGTGTCTATTGAAGAATACCTTCCTGTTCCAATCCTTTCAACGGCTTTAACTAAGGCTTCCACTTCAAATTACAAATAGTGGACGAAGAATACAATGACCGTTATCTATTGACATGCCATGATCACTTTTCATTATGTTTCTAGAATTTGTCACAGGAGAATCTAGAGCCTTTTGCTGGATAACTAATTGATTAGCTACAATTTGAGGTGGTAGAGAATACCTGATATAGGAACGTTATACGGTTATTAGCTACAGGTTGACTAAAGTTAAAAAAAGGTTAATTGAATGTACATGTACCTTGAAAATGCTTAAGTGTAGCGCTTAGTGGGACCATGGGTAGATCTTTGGCCTATAATTCGTTAGACTCCAAGGTGAAACCAGGAGCATCCAGTATGTTATCATGGCATATACCCGTTTGCAATAGTATCTTATGCAAGCATCACGCCTACATATAGCTCCCCACTAAATATTGCAGTCAGAACCTTCATAACAGTCCTCTTAGTCAAAGTCAACCCTGGTTATGGTTTTTTATGCAAAGTGGAAGGCATTTTTTAGTGTAATATTACAAAAACATGGAAACCGTACACAAAACTACCTTTGTACTTCAAACAATTTCTATTATCAACCTTCGGTTTTATGTTTATTCTCCGTATGAATGTATCAAGACAGCAAATATACAGAGACCGATTCCCTTGTTTTTGTTAAAGATTAGTAACATGTAGAAATATACAGCCGACAAAAAATTGTATAATCAAAAGACTTGAATAATAATAAAAAGAAGTAAAGTGATTCGAATTAGGTACCTATTCATCTTCTTGTTCATCTTGGGATTCCTCATTGTCATCTCCAGGAACCCTAACTCAAAATTTTTGACCAAAAATAAGGCATTATTTATCATGTTATGCAAGATGTTAAATGAACTAACTTTTCTGGTTATGATTGCAACACCATGTGGCCTCATCTTACCAAACTTCAGACTACCTAAAAAATTAAAACAAACAGACGATACATACCTGTTTTTTTTCGTGGTTCATAGGTAGGTAGAGATTTATAATCTGCAAAAACAAAAAGAAACAATGAGTATGAAATAGTACGTAAAAATTTGTTGATTTACATTAAATTAGTTATATTAGGGTTTGTAGTTTTCAGTTACATAGGTTTTTGATAAAAATACTTAATTTGGATGAATATCAAATATAATTATGGAGTTTATCTTCAAATTTAATTATGGAGTATATCTTTAAATTTTTTCACAAAAATCAAAATTCAAAATTTCCATGTACGTGTGGGCTTGTAATCATTGAGTGGGTGGTGTTGGTCACTATTTCATATTAATAAAGTCATATTTAGCTCCATAGAGAGTTATAGATAGTTACCTTTTGGGCTAATTACAGTGGCAAAAACACATGTGTAAAACCAGTTAGCCAGCCCAATGTTAAAAAAATAATTATCAACCGGCCCAAAAATGTAAAAAAATAATTTTACAAACGGACCCTCAACGTTTATCTATCTACGACTTTTTTATATAATAAATTTTATTTATCAAAAATATATAACACATATCTACCGACTCATTCATATAAAAAATATAACCGCGAAAAGATCTTCGAATTGCAAACAAAACGAGCCTAATATTGCAATGTCTCTTAAATACGCACGATTTTATAAAAAATGTTGAAGTTTAATATAAATAAGAAAAAAAAAAAACTTACAAACTGTACCCTCAACTTTTAATTATTTACGAATTTTTTATATAATAAACTTTATTTATCACATATATAACGCATATCCACATATTCATTAGATCAAAAAATAAACGCGGAAGATCCTTCGAATTGCGAACATAACGAGTTCAATATTGCAATGCTTTTGAAATACACACGATCTTATAAAAAATGTCAAAAATGTTTGGATCTTTAGCCGGGCTAAGCCGGGCTCCTTTTAGCCCATGCGGTCGGCCCAAATGGTAAATTTGTAATATATATAGACAAAAAGTACGCGGTCCATTATTCTTTGTTACAATAACGATTCTATACCAAAAAATTGTTAAAACATACCAAAATACCGAAAACACACTATTATCGAAGCTAAATATCTTTCAACATTAGGTTAGCCCCGCCGCAATGCGCGGGACGAGTCGTTACAAAATAATTCGGATAAAAAAAGAAAAAACTCTTAGCTTTTTAGAAAGTGGGCCGGGCCAATTGGAACTCGTGACCGACCGAGCCCCGTGTTATAAGTTGACCCGTTATCGTCATAAATTAATTTATACTCCGTAATATAACTTCCTATCGCCATTGTTATTAGAGCTGTGGAGTAGTAATTTTGTCAACTTTATAGATACTGAAATTGATATAAAATTATAGAAATGCATTTTGGATGGATAATCTCAACGCAGCACATAACCAAAACCTTACGTCTGTGTGCCCAAACAAGTTCTTTAAATTCTCGATGAATAAATATTTCTAGCAATGACCTTAGTCGATCGTTGCAATGCCTTATTTCATTTTTAATAAATCTTAGGGATGGTAATTAGCTAAAGAATGAAGATAAGATGAGTTTTTATAAATTGGTATAAACTAGAATTCATGAATAAGATAAAAGATTTTGGACCACCGATGGCCCTATGCCAAGGTGTTTTTTCGACTTTTGCGTTGGACTAGGATATTTATATCAGTGTTGGAATACAAAAGTCAAGTATGTTACCAAGTTTTATAATGATAATTAATCGCTAAACTAGTGATCCTAGGTTGAAAGTTATATTAGTAGAATTGTAGAAGCCATGCATGTATGCATTAAGAAAGTGTGTTTACTAATCCAGTATTTAAACCACGACATAAATTAGTGACGGGTAAGTAGACTCCAAAAAAGTCACTGAACATCTTCCCAATAATCCAGGAAGAACTGAAGAATAATAAGAACATGGGTATTAATTGTTGAGCTTTAACATCTAGGTAATCAAATAACTACGAGTACGCAGCGGATTTGGATCTAGTAATAGCATATGGTTAACACTTAAACAAGAAGTAAAAAAAACGCGTACCTCTTTGATAATTGATCAAGAAAACGAAACAAGCAATTAAAGTAAATTGTCTCTACGGTTGCTCACACAGTCACGTCAACCAAACACGTAAGCTTGCTAGACTTAAACTTCACAAACGAACAACCTTTGTATAATATCTCGATTACCAAGCAAACTCTTGAATTAGTAACCGAAAAAAACAAGAACCGAATTAGGGATTCAAAACCCTAATTGTACCGAAAATTTAAACCAACCCTTGATGGGTATTATGGAATTCGGCTGGAAACCAAAAGAAAGAACACGAAACGATTTTCTGTTGAAGGTTTTATGAGAGAGTTAGGCACACGGAATGAATAAGGATGAGGAGTATTTATAAGCATGATACCCTAGTTGTGATAGTTATAGAAGACCAAAAGTCCTACAATTATCACAAGCCTTTTCCTTGTAGCACACAAAAACCTTCTCATTATCCCTCATAAGAACCGGCCACCTTGGGGAGTCCTTGGGGTTTGGGTTTTGTTCATTCTAGTCCTTGGTTTATATTAATGTGAAGTATAAAACGTGTTCTCCGTGTATTAACGTGTTTGCCCCCAATAGGCTCACATATTCGTAAAGGAGTTGTTGGAAGGAGTTTTTTACACTACGTGGTGGTTCTTATGGGGCTTCCGTAACAAGATTCTGTTTGATAGTACTTACCCTTCAAAGGCGATTTTATTTGATAACATTTTGTCTAGTTCTTTTATGTGGTGTAATTCTAGGTGTAAAGCTTCATTCACATGGAATGATTGGCTTAAGAACCCGTATCTTATTGCTTTGTAACCTAGCTCCTTGCTAGTTTTTTAATATAATCGTCGTTCAAAAAAAAATGTAATCCGACTACCAATATCCAACATTAATGTCAATTCACATGCTAAATGGTTTCTTACACTACATCTATATAGAGGAAAGATAGCGTTGTGTTTGAGCAAATTTAATTATCCAAACTTCAAAGTCATGGACTCAACTATTTTTGCTATCTTCTTCTTAGCTTTTCTTTCTATCACAAGAGCCTTTTATTCATGTCCATCTTTGGAATCGGAATCAGAAAACTCAGATCTTTCCATCATCCATATATATGGAAAATGTTCACCGTTCGAGTCACAAAAACCAACTTCGTCATGGACCACTACGGTCCTCAACATGGCCTCCAAAGACCATCAAAGGCTAGCATACTTATCAACCGGACTTGCCACACAATTTGCAACTCCCGTGCCAATTGCACCGGGACAAGTCATAAATATTGGTAACTATGTGGTACGTGTGAGAATTGGCGCACCTGGTCAGATGATGTTTATGGTGTTAGACATTAGTGCAGACACTGCATGGGTTCCATGCAGTGGATGCACTGGTTGTTCGTCCCATGTGTTCACCCCAAACACGTCGGAGACTTATGGCCCAGTAGATTGTGGTAGTTCTGAGTGCACACAAGTCCGTGGGCTTTCATGCCCTACTACTGGACCCGCAACAGGTAGTTGCTTGTTTAACCAATCATATGGTGGCGATTCTTCATTTTCAGCTACATTGTCTCGTGATTCTCTTATGTTGGTTAATGACACAATACCTAGCTATGTTTTCGGGTGCATTGGTGCTGTCTCGGGTAAATCAATCCCTCCTCAAGGGTTGTTGGGCTTGGGTCGTGGAGCTGTTTCCCTGCTTTCCCAATCTGGAACATTTTACGTCGGTGTGTTCTCATATTGCTTGCCTAGTTTTCGATCTTACTATTTTTCGGGGACACTTAGGCTCGGCCCAGTTGGCCAACCTAAAAGTATTAAATACACACCACTTCTTAAAAACCCGCGTCGACCTTCATTATACTATGTGAATCTCACTGGCGTAAGTGTGGGGCAAGTCAAGGTACCCATAGCTCCAGAGCTATTAGCGTTAAACCCAACAACTGGTGCGGGAACAATCATCGATTCTGGTACAGTTATAAGTCAATTTGTGCCTGCTGCCTATAATGCTATCAAAGATGCATTCAGAAACCAAACACAAGGATCATTTACTTCATTAGGAGCGTTTGACACATGTTTCACAGTGACACATGAAGATTTAGCCCCAAAGGTGACATTGCATTTTACAGGATTGAACATAGTTCTACCAATGGAGAACACGTTGATACATAGTAGTACAGGGAGCCTTGCTTGCTTGGCAATGGCATCTGCTCCAAACAATGTCAACTCGGTGCTGAATGTCATTGCGAGTTTGCAACAACAGAACTTAAGGGTTTTGTTTGATACTGCCAACTCGCGTGTTGGAATTGCTCGTGAAAGTTGCAACTAGAACCACTATCACTTTGTTGGATCGATTCAAAGATTAAACGCAAATATTATTGTATCAATTGGAATATGTTTTACAAAGTATAAATCTGTCATCATCATTTGATTCTACAAGATTCTAACTATTTATAGAAAATGAAACGGTACAAAGTGAACCGTTGTGTTGGTTTGTGAATAACTGTTTTTGACAGTTAATTAACTATCATTTGACAGTTTGGGTTGGGCTTGTCCCGTTTGACCCGTGTTTGGGATTACAGAGAACTTGGTGTTGGGAATTCACTTTTACGTGACGACATTACAGAATTACCATAGTTTATCATAGTCACATACGCGAGGACTAGAATAGGCAACTATGTATAGTTTATAGGCGTATGGGCTATAAATACCCCTCTATGGCTTCCTACATAGAGGGGTTGTTTGAGTCATTTGGCATGCTGCGCGCATCTGTCATTGTATCCTTCATCCATTTTCTATCTAATATCACAAGTCTATCTTCCATCTCTCTACTCTCTCTCTCACTAAAATGGCTATCATGTGGTTTGAATCACCAAGACCACCGGATCATAGTTTTTGTGAATCTTCAATTGGTATCAAGAGCCATGGCAACATACTCTTGGGTCGGTTTTGGATTTATTTTTGTCTGTATGGTTTCTTGGTCTCAATTCTCTTACTTATTTAAACATATTGATACACTTTTGAATTTGTTTCTGTTGCCTCTTTGTGGTTTCATCTGTTTTACTTGTGGTTTCATGTCTTTAACTCATCAAATTAAATTCTGGCTTATTTCGTCTTATTTTTGCTTATGATGGTTTCCAAGGTCTTCGAATTAAATCATACGGTTACATCTTGGTCATGTTTTTTTTTGTTATCTCAAGTGACCAAATAACAAGTAGACTAAATGGACAAACAGTGACAGCTTTCCGAACGAGCTCAATGCCGAACGAGTTTGACCTGATTAGTTTAGTCTATGAGGATACCGAACGAGTCATGCATCGGTTACAACCGAACCAGTCAGCAAGAAACGATCGACCGAACGAGTCGAAACCAAAAGGGAGCGACGATGTTTGTTTTGGGAGGGACCCCGATACGAGTGTAATATCTTGTGGATTCTCCGAATAACGAGTGAGACTATGAGAATTTACCGAATCGAAGTCGGACCCCCTTTAAAGGACTACAGACTTACGAGTTATATTAACAATATGGACCGAACGAGTTTGCAAGCCAAAGAACCGATCTAGCATTTTTATGAAGGAACCGAACTAGACAAAATGACTTGAGAGCCGATCTAAACTCTACCCGAGTCAACTCGGTAATTACCGAGTTGAACCAGGGTTCAATCTCAATGATTCAAACCAATAGTCATGTCAGACCAAAGCAAGGAAAGAAATAAAGAAGGATCAAACAAACTACAACATCAACAACAGATCCACAACTAAACCTAAACCCATCATCACATCAATACAACTCCCATCTCCTTCAACTTTAACAAGACTCGAAATAAATAAAAATGAAACAAGATCTCAGTTTCTGTGTTTTATGTTATACAACTATATCAAGACCTCATAAAGATCAATCACACAAAACATGAACCTCATCATTGATCTATGCGATACAAGTTTTTTTTCCGAAAAATAAAGTAAGAGTTATAACAACTATGTTACACTCTTCTTTTATTTTGATTCGTAAGACACACAAACAATAATCAAAAAACCTTACCCGAGACCTCCCATGGAGATCTAGAAGCCAATCGTGTCACATTTAAAGAAAAAAGGTGTTCTTGATTCGTGTTGTTCATATCGAAAGGTGTATTGTTTGATTAACGAAGGGTACACGAACATATTTTGTGGTCTTATGTGTTTGTGAGATTCGAATTAACAGATATGATTGAAGGGTGGTTCGATTGTTTATTGGTGTGATGGGAGCAGATTTGTCTTTGGAAAGAAAGAAAAGAGTGACTGCGTTTTTTTATTGTGATTAGGTTAAATGAAATAAGGAAGATTAGGGATTGTGGTTCTTAATATATCTGGACTCTTCTCTGACCGGGTATAAGGTGTACAAGTGTGGCCCGAGTATTAATTGGATTCGGGCTTTAATCTCATTCGAGTATTGAAATTGGTATTGGGCTGCCGTGTATAATCAATGGACTTGGGCTGTATGATTTAATGGGCTGGTTATTGATATTAAGTAACAAATATCTCTTGGGCTGCTACATATACACGAAAATTAGCTTGTTGTTTGCAACTCTAGTTAATTTTCGATAATATTATGGTAAATGATTATATTTGTTGCTTATAGTGACTAGTGACAATTTATTGATAAGTGACGAGATCGAGATCAATTTGGAAAAAGAATCATGAAACTTAAAGGCTAGATTTGGAATTAATTTTTTAAGTGACTACGGAGTTGATCGATGTTTCCTAACATTAATTTGACATTGAAGTGGTATTTTCGTTTGCCGTTGTTTTATTTTATCTTGAAGTCGGGGGGGTGGTTGGATGCATGACTTTCAATGATAACTTGCTCGGAGCTTAATTTTTAAGTTGAAGACTGGTTTATCTAGTTTCAACAGTCAAGGGGCGTGTGATCGGTTGTAGACCTGGTTAACTTTATCACTGAATAGGAGTTACATTGTAGAATTCTCAGGGTTGGGGGGGGGAGGTCAACGCTTAAGTCGTGTGGATAATCGCCAAGAGCTGATAATAGTCTCATACTTTGGGCAAAGGGTATGAGTACTTAGAGATTTGCTTGTGCACAATTATTCTCTTACACCGTTATGTTCCAACATTAGCGCAATGCTTAAGTCACAAGAACAAGAAAATTTACTTCAGTTTCAAGTTTGGTTATCTGTTTTACTTCATCAGTGGTTACTCAAAAAGACTACAAAAAGGTTGGTTAATTGATAGCCATGAGAGAGGTTTATGAGTAGAGAATTTTGATCAGCAAATTGAGTCTCATCGGGTTTGATCCTGAGCTAATTTATTCCTCACACAAATGTACTCTAAGTTAAAATGAGCTGTCCAAGGTGTTGCTGACTCTGACATGTTGAAATCAGCAAGAGGGAAGGAGCCAGAATACATCCTTGAGTTTGTGCCTTTCTTTTTCTTGAAAGCTTGACATGGAGCATCTTTCTTGAATTTTTTTAAGTTAGGCAATGCCAGGAAGACAAATGTCCTAACCGCGGAGAATATCAACGCTTTAACTATGGCTTTTGGGTGCATTTCTTCAGACAAATAGGGGAAGTGATATCTTGAGAACTTTTGTATGCATTATTTAACCTTCCAGGGGGAAGCGGTGTGAGAAGAACTATTCAAGCGTGAGAAGATTGTTGCTGATCCAGATAATGCTTACCCTAATGATCAATCACTATGATTATTCTTAAAGTGCAGTAACATTTGATGTCGGTCTCTTACCAGTTCCGGCTGTGTACTTATTAATTCCTAAGCTTGTTTGTAAGCTTTTGATACTGCAAAGAGAGGATTGCTATGTTTGGGGGGAGGGAGCTTTGGAAAGCTTCTAATAATGAATAATGTGGCAAAATGAATTAGGGGAAGCTCGATTCATTGTAGTTTGGGTGCGGAAGCTTTTAAAGCTTCTAAATCAAGAATATGTGGCACGAATTAGGGGGAAGCTAATTCAGAAGCTTCTCCTTAACCAGAGTGTATGGGTTACTTAGTTCGTTTTGTCTATTACGTATTTCTTTACAAAGTTCATACAAAGATGATTCATGTTGGGAGTGCAGACTTGAAAAAGTCAAATACACCACAGAAGAAAGTCATCAAGCATATGAAGCTTCATGGAAGTTCTTGTTCTTAATCATTTTGTACTTGTTAGGAAATTATTGTAAGGATTCAGTAAACGTCCCGTGGGGGTAGTTTGTTGGGATTCACTTTTTACGTGACGTATTATAGAATTACTTTCGACCAAAGGCTCTGATGCCAATTGTTGGATCGATTCAAAGATTAAACGCAAATATTATTGTATCAATTGCAATATGTTTTACAAAGTATAAATCTGTCATCATCATTTGATTCTACAGGATTCTAACTATTTATAGAAAATGAAACGGTATAAAGTGAACCGTTGTGTTGGTTTGTGAATAACTGTTTTTGACAGTTAATTAACTGTCATTTGATAGTTTGGGTTAGGCTTGTCCCGTTTGACCCGTGTTTGGGATTATAGAGAACTTGGGTTTGACCCAATATTCTCCCCCCTAATCACAAACATTGCTCCGTAGATTCTTCAGTCCGATGAGTTGTCTCATGGTTAAGAATTTGATCTTCGGGAGTGCTTTTGTGAGTATGTCTGCCTTTTGGTATTCTCCATTTACGAATTCAACTTATATGTCTTCTCTTTCGATGCATTCTCTGATGAAGTGGTACTTCGTGTCGATATGTTTGCTTCGTCCGTGAAATAATGGATTCTTCATTAGTGCTATCGTAGACTTGTTGTCAACTTGTATTGTAACCTTTTCTTCTTGAGAGTGTGTGAGTTTGCTTAATAACCTTTTTAACCATAATGCTTGTGTTGCTGCTGCTGTTGCTGCAATGAACTCTGACTCACATGATGATAATGCTACAGTAGCTTGTTTTTGTGTGCTCCAGCTGATTGGTGATTCTCCGTAGTAGAAGATTATGCCGGTAGTTCCTTTTCCTTCTTGAGTGTTGACTCCGTAGCTACTGTCGATGTATCCATGTATCTTGTTTCCTCCGTTATGTTTGTAGGTGATTCCATGATCCTTTGTTCCTTGTACATAGCGTAGTACTTGTCTTATGGCTTTCATGTGTTGTTCTCTTGGTTCTTGCATAAAACGACTAAGTAATCCTACAGAATAACTTAAGTCGGGCCTTGTGTGAAGCAGATATCTTAAGCATCCAATTAAGCTTCTATATTCGGTTGAGTTGACCATTGTTCCTTCTGTAATCTTTGTTAATCTTGTACCTGGATCCATTGCTATTAATGTCTCATTGCAGTCTATCACTCCGGCTTCCTTTAGGATTTTGCTTACGTATGCTGATTGCTTTATAGATATGTTACCATTGGTCTGAGTGACTTCTATGCCTAAGTAGTAGGCTAATAATCCTAAGTCGCTCATTTTGAATTTTTCTTCCATTTGAGCTTTGAAATTGTCAATTTCTTCCTTTGGTGTGCCAGTGATGATTAGATCATCTACATAGACTCCTATTAGCAGTATTGAGTCTTTTGATCTCTTGGTGTAGATTGCTTGCTCCAGTGCACATTTCTTAAAATCTAGAGATTTCAAGGTGTTGTCTAGTTTTATATTCCAAGCACGTGGTGCTTGTCTTAGTCCATATAGAGCTTTTATAAGCCTATAGACTTTTCCTTGGTCTTGTCTCTTTATGAAACCTTCGGGTTGTGTAACGTACACTTCCTCCTTTAAATCTCCATGTAGGAATGCAGATTTTACATCAAGGTGATGTACTTCCCATTTATTGTTAGCAGCTATGGCAAGTAGTAGGCGAATTGTTTCCATCCTAGCTACTGGTGCGAAGACTTCTTCAAAGTCTATGCCATGCTCTTGTATGTAGCCTTTTGCTACTAGTCTTGCTTTATGCTTGACTATATTTCCATTAGCATCCTTTTTGGTCTTAAATACCCATTTTAAGCCTATTGCTTTATGTCCTTTGGGTAGAGTGGTTAACTCCCATGTATTGTTTCTATTGATGGAGTCTAATTCGACCTTCATTGCTTCGATCCATTTTTGATCGGTTGATGCTTCCTTGTAATTCTTAGGTTCGTCTTCAGCTAGTAGTAATTCCTCAGTGTTCTCGTATAGATCATTAAGTGTTCTAAAACCTCTTACTGGTGTATGGTCAAAGTGTGATGGAGTGTTTACGACTTGAATTGAGTCATTGTTACTTTGATTGTAAGATGGTGACGAGTTGATGAGTGTATCTTGGGAATTTATTTCTGAAGATCGTGTAGAGGGTGTGTGAAATGGTTGAGAATGTGTGTGAGAGTTTCTTGGTGATGCATAATCATCATCATCATTATTTGGAAATTCATTATCTTCTTCTAGTGGTTGAATTTCATGATCATGATGTTCAAGATTTTCTATTCTGAAATCTGTCCATTCTGGTTCGTTGTCAGTATGCTCACTCATGTAATCCTTCCAATCCCATGTTTCATTCTCCTTAAACTTCACATCTCTACTAACACATATCCTTTGTGTTATTGGATCAAATAAGCGATAAGCTTTTGATCCTTGCTCGTTTCCTAGGTATACCATTTTAATACTTCTGTCGTCTAATTTCGTCAGAAAAATTCTTAAGTTTTCTAGATTTGGCTTTCTTTGTTTGATAGCTTCATATGGAGTGATGTCCTCTAGTGCTTTTGTAGGGACATTGTTTAAGATGTAAATGGTATGTCTAACAGCTTCAGCCCAAAAGTTTTGTGGCATGCTGGTTGCTTTCATCATACATCTAGTTGTGGACATGATTGTCCTATTTCTCCTTTCAACAACTCCATTTTGTTGTGGCGAGTAAGGTGCAGTTAGTTGTCTTGCTATACCGTTTTCCTTACAGTATTGCATGAATTCATTTGAAGTGAATTCTCCTCCTCGATCCGTTCTCAACATTTTTAGTGTTGTTCTTAGTTCGTTTTCTATTGACTTCTTAAACTCTTTGAAGGTATCGAAAGCTTGATCTTTCGTATTTAAGAAGTATGCCCACATATATCTTGAGTAGTCATCTACTAGCAAGAATATGTATTTCTTTCCAGATGGTGTAGGTGGTGTGATTGGTCCACATAAGTCTCCATATACTAAATCTAGGGGTGAGGTAGATCTAGCTTTAGCTTTCTTAGGAAATGGCGCTCTACTATGTTTTCCAATTAAACAAACATCACAGACTTGTGTTGTATGTTTAATGGTAGGTATTCCATGGACTAAATTTCTTTGAGCCATTGTTTTTAATGATTCAAAGTTCAGGTGTCCTAATCTTGCGTGCCATAACCATGTATCTTCCTTTAAATTTGCTAATAAGCAGACGGGTGTACCTATCCTTAGATTTGCTTTGTAAAGTCTGTTACTTTGTCTAGTGACTTTCATAAAGATCTTATGATTCATGTCAAAAAGTCGTAATTCGTCATCTTCCATGACTACTTTACAACCAATTTCGGTGAATTGTCCAAGGCTCAATAAGTTGCTCTTTAAGTCAGGAATGTAATATACTTGTGATATTATTCTTTGTTTCTTATCATCACATTCTATGACGATTGAACCTTTTCCTTTTATTTCTATATATGAACCATCTTCGAATCTTACTTTTCCACTAACATCCTCATCTAGATCCTTAAAGTGTTCTCTAACTCCGGTCATGTGATTACTAGCTCCATTGTCTAAATACCATAGACTGTCCATATTTGTCTCTTTATATCCTACATCTTTTTCGTGTAGCGAGACTTCTTGCTCTTCAACCTCTAGTGTGGCCATTAATAAGGTTGGTTCCAAGTCTTCTTCAACGAGGTTAGATTGCTCGTTGGTATTTGTCCTTAAAGGACATTTAGGTGCAATGTGCCCTAATTTCTTGCATTCATAGCATCGTAATTTGCTAGTATCATAATTCGTTTTCTTGAAGTTATTTCTATTATAACCTTTATGAGAGTTTTCTTCTTTCCTCTCTTCCTTAAAATTCTCATGGTTTCTACCTTGTGAGAATCTAGGTTTTCCTCGTCCTCTTCCTCTAAAATATTTTCCTTTATTGTCATGTCGTGTGAACATTAGTTTATCATGATTGTCCACTTGTTTGCCTTTCTTAAACTTAATTCTTTCTTCATAAGTCTTAAGTCTACCTACTGCTTCTTCTAAAGTCATTTCTTTTAGGTCTGAGTATTGTTCTATAGACGCAACTATTTGCAAATACCTATCTGGTACAGCATTTAATAGTTTACGTACTAGAGTTTGATCTTCAATTGTGTGTCCTAAGTTGGCTGCTTTATTTACTAAGGTTGTTAGTTTTCCGGTGAAGGTTTCTATTGTTTCATCCTCCTTCATGTGTAACATCTCAAAATCAGATTTGAGTGTTTGCAACCTAGCTTGTTGGACTCTCTCTTCTCCTATGTGCCTAATTTTCAAGGCATCCCAAATGGCTTTTGCAGTTTTGTGTTTAGTGATTTGAAGTTGTTGTTCTTCTGGTAAGGCTTGATAAAGGAATGCAATAGCAGTTTTATCTTTTTTATTATCTGCTTGGGTTTTATCGTTGGGTTCTATTGTTTCCCATAAACCGTTTGCTTCGAGGATAATTTGCATTCGAATTGCCCATAGTGAGTAATTCGAGGGTTTTAAAATTGGACATTGGAATTGTGGTGTACTTGTAGTACTTACTTCTCTTTTTGAAGTATCTTCAGTTTCTTTTGTCATATCTCTAAGATATCTATTAAAATCTTCCAAATAAAAATTCCTAACACTAAGTGTGTCGAATTTATGGTGAGTACTCAAATTTGTGTGCCTAAAGGCTATCTAACTTAACGGGGCGGGGGCTAGTTTTGTTCCAAAAAAAAACTACCCTTGGGGATTTTATATTCTAAAATGAATAACCTAAGGTTAATTACTCCTTAAAAATTATTCTATAAATATAGTAAGTAATATTACTATATTTTTTCCAGGTTCTAGGCAAATACAAAAGTTACCTAATCTAGAATTATCGTTCGGGTAATGTATGTATTATTGCTAAACCTATAATCTATATAAAACTAAAATTTATATAGAAAAAAAAGGGAAAAATTGAGGGTTATATTTGAAAGACCTCTTAGGTTAAAAATAACCTTGTGCCCTTTTATGTTTTGGGACCGCCTCTTTCTTTTGCTGTGTGGAGTCTAGTGTGGGTTGTTTTTCTCCTTTGTGGGGCGTCCTTGTACTGAGTCTGTTCTTGTGACTCTTTGTGTCTGGTGGTTTTCACTCCACGGTTTGAGATGGCGATGAGTTTGTTCGCTTCTTCTTTCTTTGATGTGTTCGTAACCACGGAACTCTTGATCCTTTTTGGTGCGAGATCCTTAGGGTTTCGCTGCTTTTGTGGATCTCTGTGGTGAAAATCACTCCGTTTTTAAGGGGTTTCTCCTTGGATAACTGTGAATCAAAACTTATTTGATTCGAAAAATACGGTTCGAATTTACGCGATCTTCATAAGGTGTGTTTGTTCCTTTTGGTTGTTTGATTTCGTTCGTTTTTCTGTTTTTTTTCATTTGTGATGACTTTTGTTATCCGATTCTTTTGTGGTTATTGATTTCGTTTCGAATCTAAAAGTTGCCTAATCTTCCCTTTTCTGGGGTTAATGATTTTTCCGGTTAAACTTATGGGTGAAATAAAAAAAAAAAATAAATATTACACCCCCCTTTTCGTTGCCTGTGGGGTGTGATAAAAAAATCCACCTTTGGTGGCGTCGTTGGATTTGCCTGGAACGAAAAGACTGTTTAAAATATAAACACGAAAATGAATTTTGATTCGTGTTTTGATTTGTAAAAAAGTTTTTCTGGGAAAAATCTTGTGCGGCTTGATTCGAATATGAACACAGTTCTTATTGTATTTTCTGGCAAATGATGATTTTGGTTTAATTCGACCAAAGGCTCTGATGCCAATTGTTGGATCGATTCAAAGATTAAACGCAAATATTATTGTATCAATTGCAATATGTTTTACAAAGTATAAATCTGTCATCATCTCTTTGTTCTTACAGGATCCTAACTATTTATATAAAATGAAAGGGTACAAGTGAACCATTGTGTCGGTTCAGAAAATAACTGGCATTGACAGTTAATTAACTGTCATCCGACAGTTGGGTTGGGCTTTGTCCCGTTTGACCCATTCGTTTGGGATTACAGGAAAAGCTTGGGTTTGACCCAATATTGTAGTGGGATTGGGTATCGTTGTTTTTGTGTATGGGATTGGTTACTTCATTCCGCCTATGTGCTTTAAAAGTAAGCGGGTAGCCAAAAGTGCTTATTTACACTTGAATATGCAGTTTCATTCAAGCACCTAATAACAGCTAATTAACTGCCTTTGTATTAAAGCTGATAAGCACTTATATAACCAATTCCGAACAACCTTTACTCTTTGTTAATTGCATTTGCACTTGGACTTTGATTGCACACGACTTTTTACTTATCACGGCTACTTTTTTTTTCTTTGTTGCTTGTATGTTTGTTTTTCGTCTTTTGTCCTTTTGTCTACTTAAACTTGCTTTTCTCACTCTCACACATGCACATGTTTTCTGAGATCACACTTTCACTTGTCCGAGGTCTTCCTAGAGGCAGACTCTCTAATTTCGGGTTTACCTCTCCATACCCTACTCTGGCGGGATTGGGCATGTTGTTATTGTTTTTGTGAGAAAGGACATACAAGATTTTATAAAATATGCAAACTGAACTCAAATTTTTTCATATATTTGTATAGAAACCAAAACACAGACACAATACCAAAGAGGCAAAGACATTTAACATCACATGTAACCCTTAGAATATCAACTAAATGAAGATAAGCAAACAAATACGGAGTATATATAAAATTTGAAGAAAGAATTGGAAAAATTACTATTGACCGTCATCAAAAGCAGGAGGTGGGACTTGATCACCATTAAAGTGAGCCACCAATGTGTCAAAGCAATATACCACCATTTCCTTATTTGCCGACACCATCTTTTCTTTTCTTTGATAAATATTTCACTCTGAAAAATGTCCACAAATGATATTATAAGAAATGAAACCACCACCAGATTATGAAATTTGATCAACAAAATATTAAAAATATATATACCTTTGAAGGTACGTGTAAGCAAAAAACTCAAGGGGTGGAGTGTTGGCTTTTTCTTCAAAAGATTCCACGATTTAAGCCAAAAAGAGTTGCAGCACTTTGATTGGTTTCTTTTGTATAAAGCTGCTACTTAAAGGGGTCCATTCGAAGAAAAATATTGTGCAATATGTCGTCATACTGAATAAATCTTTTAAATAGACTGCATGGCAGTGAGATTTTATATTGTGATTTTATAGCGGTAAATAGTTATAGTGATAAAAAATGTTTATAAGTTATAAACGAAAAATAATAAAAGTTTAAAGATTTGAGGATTAAACACTATTTAAACTAAATGAAACTATGATTTCATACATAATTTTCTTAATTTTTTCACATTCAATAATAGGGTGTAACCTTTTATATATATATATAGTTCAGATGAGTTAGATTATTTTGAAAGTATTTTTGTTAAAACAATCTTAAAAGAAAACAAATAAGGTCAATCGGGTTGCTTTTTAACTAAAAAATCGGGTTGCTTTACTTTGACATCGACGAAAATCGAACATATTTATTGGTCAATTGAAAAAGAAAATTGATCAAACTTTGATAAATTTAGTACAGAAATTTGGTAGAGAAAAAACATAAAAATATAGGTGTAAAATTCTTGAAAAACAAAAACTTTAAAAATGGTAATTGATAAAAATTTAGTTGTTGAATTTTAAATAACTTATACGAAGTTAAGTGTAAACTTACAAGTTTCTATTTTTTTAATAACTT